>BLSH010390373.1:245935-269737 GCA_018402905.1 Glandirana rugosa
TAGTGTACACATCTAAAAACCGTCAGATCGGTACATGTCTTGGGGCTTTTTACCACAACCCCCCCCCCCCCTCCAAATGACCCCATTTTGGAAAGTAGACACTCCAAGCTATGTGCTGGGGGGGCATGTTGAGTATTTTGCAGATCTCGCTTTTTGTCACAAAGTTTTTGAAATTTGAAAAAATAAAAAAAATAAAATTTTCCTTTTCTTTCTTCATTTTCCAAAACAAATGAGAGCTGCAAAATACTCACCGTGCCTCTTATCAAATACCTCGGGGTGTCTACTTTCCAAAATGGGGTCATTTGGGGGCTTTTGTGCTACCTTGACATTTCAGGGTCTCCAAAACCGTGATAGGTATTGAGGAGTAAAATCTCCATTTTACGCCCTTAGAAATCCCGAAGGCGGTTTTCGGGGTTCTGTACATGGCTAGACTGCCAAAAATCTACACATGTGATATCCCCGTACTCAGGAGAAGCAGCAGAATGTATTTTGAGGTGTAATTCCACATATACCCATGGCATGTGTGAGCAATATATCATTTCAGCAACAACTTTGTGTAATTTTTTTTCCCTAATTTTTCAATCACTTATGACAAAAAAATAAAATATTCCATGGACTCAACATGCCTCTCAGCAAATAGCTTGGGGTGTCTAATTTTCCAAAATGGGGTCATTTGGGGGAGTTTTGAACTCTGCTTGCATTTTATGCCCAACATCACCCACTCTTCTAACCACTTGAACCACCAAGTCTTTTCTGACACTATTTGTTTACATGAAAAAATACTTTTTTTGCTAGAAAATTACTTTGAACCCCCAAACATTATATATATATTTTTTAAGCAGAGGCCCTACAGATTAAAATGGTGAGTGTTGCAATGCTTTTTTTCACAAAGTATTTGCGCATCGATTTTTCGAACGCAATTTTTGGGGGAAAAAACACTTTTGAATTTTAATGCACAAATACACACTATATTGCCCCAAATGTTTGGTGAAATCCAAAAGATGATCTCATGCCGAGTACATAGACACCAAACATGACACGCTTTAAAAATCATGCACACCTACGCAGCAGCAAAAAACGAAATACATTTTTAAAAGCCTTTACAGGTTACCACTTTAGATTTACAGAGGAGGTCTACTGCTAGAATTACTGTCCTCGATCTGATGTTTGCGTGATACCTCACATGCATGGTGCAATTGCTGTTTTTTTTTTTTGTTTTGTTTTTTAATCAGAAAAGCGTTTTATTAATTTTCCAATTTCAGATACAAGCAAAACATAGCAAGAGTCTTTCACTGCAAAATATAATACAGGGGTATATATATGTAAGCATTATAACAATGATTACTGAATTCCATTGCATATCATGAACATACAGCCTGTATACCAATAGTGTGTCTTATAAAGGCATAAAAGTAATTAAAGCCATGGTTGGCATTACCATATCCACACAGAGCCCTGCGTGGTGAGGAAATAAGGAAACTTGAGCAGTTAAGACAGAGGCAAAAAAACAATAGCTTTTGTTTTGTTGAAGTAGAACAAACCTTAAAACAATGTTATAACATGACCCAATATACAAGCCCATTCAAGCCAAGGGCCCCCTTTTATATAAATCTATCTTTGGAGTAGTCTCTCCCTAACCAGGCTTGCGGGTGTAAGGCCTGGAACATCTAGCCACTGCTGCCACAGAGATTGAAATTTGCGAGAAACATTTCCATGCTGGTAGGTAATTTTTTCACCAATGGGCATATCATTGACCCTGTCCACCCACTGACGATTGGTGGGAACAAGAGAGGTAATTCAACACTGACCAATTCATTTTCAAGCTACGAACAATAACCGAAGTATAGCGGTATGGGATTGTGGTGTTAAAGATTCCCCCTGCAGAGCTCCCAGCAGACAGACACACAGTGGGGTTTCTTGGGATCTTAAACATATATACCTGTGAGATTGTGTCCAGGACTCCAGTCCAGTAGCGGGTCAATTTGGGACATCTCCAGAGCATGCGGATGAGATCACCATGATCCCGCTCACATTTTGGGCACAATGGAGTACTACGTCTTCCCCATTTATGCAGCTGGACCGGAGTCCTGTAGGCCCTATGGAGTAGAAATATATGTGAGTGCTTTTGAGATGCTGATACTGATACCATAGGAGCGGATGACAAGCATAACTCCCAAGTATCACCATAACCACCTATATGGGAGTTCAGCTGGGTTCTGAATGGTATGAATGAGGGCAGAATATCCCCTAGATATCATACCCTTTCTATCTCCCACCATTAGTACCTCTCGAATTATAGGGTGATCAGTCGGATGGAGTCTAGTAGATCTGGATTGTGTTTGCAGGGCATACCTCAGTTTGATGTATTTATAAAAGTGGCTATTGAGAACGGCAATTTCTATTTGTAGCCCAGAGAAGGACTTAAGCACAAATCCATTATATACCTGACAGATATAATGTATACCTGCCTTTTTCCACTCCTGGAATCCTTCTAGTTTGAGGACCTCAGTGTGATTGGAATTATGCCATAATGGGGACACCCCTGCTTGGTGCTCCTGTGTAACTGGAAGGAGGCAGACAATTCCCCATTCACTCTTATTCTTGCCGTGGGGTTTGTGTATAATATCTGTACCCATTTTATAAAGTTTTCCCCAGGCCCATACGCCCCAGTATTTTCTACAGGCAAGGCCACTCGACACTATCGAAGGCCTTAGCTGCGTCTAGTGAAAAGATGGCACAATTCCTGGGATTATCTATTGGGGCCAGGAGATTTAGAAAAAGTCTTTGTAAATTATGGGCTGTGGACATAGTTGGGATGAATCCTGATTGGTCCCTGTGGACCCGTTTGCTTACCACTTTAACTAGTCTAGTTGCCAGTACCCTTGCCAGCAGTTTGACATCTGCTGTCAGTAAGGAGATGGGTCTGTAAGAATCAGGTAGTTGCGTATCCTTACCGGGTTTCGGAATCACAATGATGGCTTCATTTGTAGATGCCGGCAAGGCTCCAGATTGAAAGGCATCATTGTAGACTTTTAACAGAAGGGGTAGTAGTTTGCCAGCGTATTTCTTAAGAACCTCCGAAGGAAGACCGTCTGCCCTTGGAGCTCTACCATTGTGAGATTGCTTAAGTGCTAGGGATAATTCCTCTTCAGTAAGAGGAGGATTTAACATTGTGGCTTCCGATTCTGAGAGACAGGGTAATGTGCAGCCGCCTAGAAAATTTTCAATGTCAGATTCAGATGGCTGTACCTTGGAGGAATATACAGTTGTGCTCATAAGTTTACATACCCTGGCAGAATTTATGATTTCTTGGCCATTTTTCAGAGAATATGAATGAGAACAGAAAAACATTTCTTTCACTCATGGTTAACGTTTGGCTGAATCCATTTTTTTTTATCAATCAACTGTATTTACTCTTTTTGAATCATAATGACAACAGAAACTACCCAAATGACCCTGATCAAAAGTTTACATACCCTGGTGATTCTGGCCTGATAACATGCACACAAGTTGACACAAAGGGGTTTGAATGGTTATTAAAGTCAACCATCCTCAACTGTGGTCTGTTTGCTTGTAATTAGTGTGTGTGTATAAAAGGTCAATGAGTTTCTGGACTCCTGATAGACCCTTGCATCTTTCATCCAGTGCTGCACTGACATTTCTGGATTCTGAGTCATGGGGAAAGCAAAATAATTGTCAAAGGATCTGCAGGAAAAGGTAGTTGAACTGTATAAAACAGGAAAGGGATATAAAAAGATATCCAAGGAATTGAGAATGCCAATCAGCAGTGTTCAAACTCTAATCAAGAAGTGGAAAATGAAGGGTTCTGTTGAAAACAAACCACGGTCAGGTAGACCAACTGCAATTTCAGCCACAACTGCCAGGAAATTTGTTCGGGATGCAAAGAAAAACCCACAAATAACTTCAGGATTCTCTGAAAACATGTGGTGTGGCTGTTTCAAGATGCACAATAAGGAGGCACTTGAAGAAAGATGGGTTGCATGGTTGAATCGCCAGAAGAAAGCCATTACTACGCAAATGCCACAAAGTATCCCATCTACTATACACCAAACAGCACAGAGACAAGCCTCAAACCTTCTGGCACAAAGTCATTTGGAGTGATGAGACCAAAATTGAGCTTTTTGGCCACAACCATAAACGTTACATTTGGAGAGGAGTCAACAAGGCCTGTGAAACACGGATGTGGATCGTTGATATTTTGGGGATGTGTGAGCTACAAAGGCACAGGAAATTTGGTCAAAATTGATGGCAAGATGAATGCAGTATGTGATCAAAAAATACTGGAGGAACATTTGCGTTCATCAGCCAGGAAGCTGAGCTTGGACATTCCAACATGACAATGATCCAAAACACAAGGCCAAGTCGACCTGTCATTGGCTACAGCAGAATAAAGTGAAGGTTCTGGAGTGGCCATCTCAGTCTCCTGACCTCAATATCATTGAGCAACACTGGGGAGATCTCAAACGTGCAGTTCATGCAAGACAGTCCAAGAATTTCCAGGAACTGGAGGCTTTTTGCCAAGAGGAATGGGCCTCATCCACAAATACCACAAAAGACTTTAAGCTGTCATAGACGTTAAAGGGGGCAATACATGGTATTAAGAAATGGGGTATGTAAACTTTTTTGATCAGGGTAATATGGGCAGTTTTTGTCATTATTACGATTTAAAAACAGTAAACATAGCTGATAATAAATGGTTTCAGCCAAATACTAACCATGAGTGAAAGAAATTTTTTGTGTTATCATTCATATTCTCTGAAAAATGGCCAAGAAATCATAAATTCTGCCAGGGTATGTAAACTTAAGAGCACAACTGTAAATCCTCATAGGAGTGGAAAATTTCCACTATTTCTGGAGTGTGGCCATGTAATGTTCCTCCCTGGTCTCTCAACTTGGTAATGAAAGAGGTCGCCTGCTGAGATGTTGCCAATAGTGCCAGCATATGCCCAGTGGACTCACCCTCCTCTAAGTGTTTTTCTTAGAGGAAGAAACGCTTGTTCTCAGTCAACTGTACCGCTAACTGTCGGGACATAGCTTGGGCTTCCAGCCAGGCCCTCTTGTTGTGATCATAAGGGTGAAAGATATATTGGCTCTCCAATCTCTTGGCCTCAGTACATATGGATACCTACCATGCTTTAGTATCGGTTTTTATAGAAGAAACTATTTTTATAAGCTGTCCTCTTAGGTATGCTTTGGTTGCGTCCCACACTACGTTCAGAGGAGCGGAATCAAGATTGCACTGCAAGAAGGCCTCTAGCATATTCGGGATTGGGTCCTGTTTGGGGAACAGAAACAACCAGAATGGATTCAATTTCCATAATGTTTGTTTAGGAGCGTTGTTCAACGCGATTTCCAACTAAAATGGTGAGTGGTCAAATATGTGTCTGTTCCCATAATTGGATTAATGCAAAGCCAAAAGCATATTATCATCACTGAAATGCATATCTATTCTGCGTAGCAGAGTAGCAGGAGAACTGTCTAGTGGTCGAGTGCTGAGCCCTCCACACATCCATTAACCTGATCTGAAACCAATCAAGCAAAGGGGGTAGGCCCTCCAGAAGTTGGACAGGCCAGTGGAATTGCTGTCATTTTATCCCAGTTGGGGTCCATAATATCAAAATACCCAATTGCCAATAAGGGTACATCAGGAATTTGGGCCATAAAGCTCGCTAAGGTTTTAAGGACCTCGGATGAGAACGGTGGAGGTATATAAACACCCGTTGTAATGCATGTTAAACTATATATTGTGCATAGCAGAAACACATATCGACCCTCTGGGTCTATTTTAGATCAGAGCACGAGAAGTGGACGCCTCGGCTAATGAGGATGCTCACCCCCCCTAGAATGAGAAGAGTATGTGGAGTGGAATTGAGGGCTAAACAGTCTAGTAGAAAAAGTAACTGAGTGGTTGGTGGACAGATGTGTTTCTTGTAAACACAGAACAGTTGCATGTAATTGCTTTACCCTCCTGAGTACCACTGTTCACTTCACAGGGTCATTTAGGCCCCTGGCATTCCAAGACAGTAGTCAAGCCGCATTAGCCATGGTATCAGTAACAGAGTATATTTGTGGGCCCAACTGAAATAGAAGGGACCGGCTCGAGATTAATTAATGGTACCCAACACCATATCTGGATATACTGTCTCAAAGTTAATTCTCAAGGAGAGACCATTCTTTGTGTCATGTGGTGATGCAAGAGGAGCCTCATTAACATAGTGCAAGTCTACTGGGTCATCCATCCATAGAAGAAATGAAACTGGAACAAAAAAGTAAAAGAACAAGTAAAGCGGACCAACCGGGCCTTCATATTGAAGAAGCGTCAGTGCAAACACTGCAAATGGGGCCTCCATTGGGGGGGGGGGGGGCAGTGGAAACCCAAACAGTGGTTTCACCATAGTAGGAATAGTAGTTCAATACGTTGATAGTAGAAAATAAAGGGCTTTCCATATTCAGCCTGATCATAACATGAAGTGGGACTTAGGTTAGCAGCAGTAATCATGTGCCGTCTTGGCGACGATGTGCCACCGCCATAAATGATCTATCCTCTTGGTCGAGCCACCGGGTTGCTAGGGATGGGCAGTCAAAAAAATGAACCTCTCCCCTCGCCACAACTCGTAGGCGTGCAGGGTACAACGTGGCGTATTGTAGGTTTATATCTCTGAGCCTCTTCTTGATCGCTGTAAACTGTGCACGGTGCATGAATTATTTATTAGATTGCTGCCCCTGGATCTAGCCTTAGAAAGAATTGCGTCTATCTTTGTAATTTAGCAGCTTAAAAAGGAATGGCCGCGCTGGATTTCCTGGTGGTGGCTGGCGAGCTGCCACCCTGTGTGCTCTCTCCACCACAAACATAGGTGAGAAGGTTTCTTTGCCAAAAACGGAGATCAGCCACTGCTCTATGAAATGCACCAGATTTTTGCCTTCCTCCCATTCCGGGATGCCTATGGCACGCACATTATTGCGGCGCATCCTGTTCTCTAAATCGTCCAGGTGTGCGGCATGTTGTGCTGTAAGCAGCCCCTGATATTCTACATCTCTTTGCAATGGTGTCATGTCGTCCTCCATTGAACTGACCCTGCCCTCTAAGGCAGATGTGCGTTCTCTTAGTTTTTGCATGTTCTGATGCACACAGGAGATTTCAGCTTTAAACCCTTTAATCTCGTCCGTGAGTACCGACATGGAAGTGTTACAGGATGTCACTGCTATTAGTATGTCCCAGAGTGTGGGCTCAGGGCCTTCAGTATCCATAGCTGAGGAATGGGGCCTAGTGAAGGGATCCACAAGGGTATTCACTGCGTTCCAGCACATGTTTTGCCCAGGCGACTGCTCCAGCGGGACAGTGTCGTCCGTATCTGACTGGCCCCCTGAGGATCCATCCTGGTTTGGAGCCGGGTGTGGCTCCTTTATGTAGGGGCCAGGAGAATAGCTTTGCAGCTGCCTCCTTGTACAGGTCTTTGGGGGGGTCGGGCGCCATCTTGCCCCGCATCCACGGCCGGGGAGCAGCCCTCTTTCAGCTTCTTGGACATGCTTACAGCGCGGGTGAAACACCGAGCAGGCAGCCTCAGGTGGCCGGGTCACACAGGCAGCTTTGTGACAGGTTTTGGAATGGCGAGATACTGTCTGCAGTATGTAATGGTGGATTTTCAGCAGAGCTCAGTCCAGACACGTCTGTCTACATGCTCTGCTCAGCCACGCCCAAAATTGCTGTTTACATACGACACAAGACCGACCCTTGCATTCACCTTTGCATGCGTGCACGGGGGACAGGGGTGCATTTTTCTTTTTTAATTATTCATTTTGCTTTTTATTTTTACACTGTCCCTTTTTTTTCATCATTCTTATTGTTATCACAGGGAATTTAAATATCCCCTATGATAAAAATAGGTAGTGTCGCACATTTTTTTTTTTTAAAGTTGGGGTCTATTAGACTCTAGATCTCTCCTCATTCCTTAAAGCATCTGACCACGCCAAGATCGGTGTCATAAGATGTTTTCCTAATTTCCCAATGGCGCTGTTTATATCCGGCGAAACTGAAGTCATGAAATGCTCATAGCCTCAGGTTTCTTAGGCCATAGAGATGATTGGAGCCATTCTAGTCTTCGATCCGGTCTATGGTCATCTGGCGGAACCACCAGATGCATTCTTGCGTTCCCCGGTGGGGCAGGAGAGCCTGAGAAAACCACTCATAGACCAGCAACATACTAGTACATCGCTGGTCCTTGTTGGGCATATGTTGCAATGTTCTTTTTTTATGCAGCCTGTGGATTAAATAAAAAAAAAAAGAATCAATCGGTGGGTATGCCCACCATTAGAAAACCGCCCTTCATCCACCCACTTCTAATGATGGGCATAGCGCCGTTTTAAAAACATATACCGGAGCATAGGGGCAATTCTCCCCAATTTCCACCCACTGCCCCTATGCTCCGCTATATATGCTCTTTTTTTAACTGGTGGTGAAATCACCTCCAACAACACTGGAGTCGCTGCTCTACATATGGTGGGAGCAAACACTGTTGCTGTCACCATACATAAATCAGTGCTGCAGCTGAATGGCATACCTGAAAAGCAAAAAACGATAAAACAGAGTAGCATAAAAAAATTACATACCTGCAAAGAAAACATTATAAAACCGTAACAATAAAACATTACAGGTAAGCAGTAACGTATGAAAAAAATTACATACCTGCAAAAAAAACATGATAAAAAACAGTAACATTACAGGTATGCATAAGAAACATTAACATTTTTTTTAACAGTAACAGTAAAGGTTCGGATCTCTGAAAATGCGGTGACATCTTTGGAGACCTTATGAAAGTGTGCCCTATTCCTGTGTAGTGCTGTAACCTACGCTAATACTAAACTAGTGTATGGTAGCACTGGAAGCAGTCACTGATGCAAAGACCAGGCTGGTCAAGACAGGAGGGACAATAAAAATGGGTGTCGTGTCTGTATCCGCATATTTGGCAGACACAACATTTTTTGGGGGGCTTGGTTGGTAGGGGTACCAGGGATGGCATGTGGAAAATGCCGTCCATGCATCCGGCTCACTGCATTTGGATTGGGAAGATGGGGTGCAGCACCATCTGGAAACGGAAGGGTTGTGACAATCTCTTCCAGGAATTTAAGGAAGGATCCAGTTCGTCCTGATGCTTTGTATAGCACATAAGCATTCAGCAAAGCCATTTGAAATAAATATACAGACACTTTTTTGTACCAGCGTCTGGCCTTACGGGCAATTAAGTATATCGCCAATAACTGGTCATTGAGGTCCACCCCTCCCATATTCAGGTTATATTCGTGGACACAGAGGGGTTTCTCCACAACACCAGTCGCCGTTTGAATTTGGACAGCCGTGTCTGCATGAATGGAGGAAAGAACGAAAACATTCTTTGTATCCCTCCACTTCACCGCAAGCAAATTACTACTTCTCAAGCAGGCACTCTCCCCCTGTCTAAGTTGGGATTCTACATGCGCCAATTCCAGAATCAAAAAGGTGACACGCTTGTGTAGTAATTGTCCACATACAAATGGAACCCCTTTCTGGATAAGGGTGACACAAAGTTCCACCCAATCTTGCCAACGATCCCTATGTAGTCAGGGCAATCGGTAGGGCTCCACGTGACTATCTTTTCCCTGTATAGCCTGTGGTCCTGTCACAGAGCTTATACATCTTGACCCCGTATCTGGCACGTGATACTGCAGTGCTGGTTGTATGACCAGGATGTACTAGGCCGCTGGTGCTTGCCTGTTCACCAGAAGGAGGAGCAGTACCAGTACTGGCTCTCCATATGAGAGCCCTGCGGTTCTTGCACCTCAGCAACAGCAGAATGGGAATGGGTACGCCTGACCTTAGCAGGGACCACAACTCCGTCAGAGTTACCCTGTATTGTAATAATGTTTTGATACAGAATTTGTTATTAGATATGTGGATATCCTATCTTTTACTCTTTATGTATGAATAAAGATTCAAACTGTTTACAAATTGCTTTGTGTAAACTGTCTAAACTGGTACCAAGATAGTCCAACATTTTCTTTGTCCATGGATGACCAATAGGGGACTGGTCTCCATTCCCATTTTCTCTTAATTTTTGGATGGTTTTCCTCCAGTGTTTTGACATTTTCAGTATTCTAGTCACTCACTGACATCTTCTGCCAGAGTTCTTCTGGGTCTGGCATCTTCTGCTGGGTAGCGACTGGTGGCGTTTTGCTAGTGAACATGCATACAAGAGTTACATCATCCCATACACCAGCTGTATTGCAATAAACTGCAGTGTAAATTGCCCTTTGCATGTGCCGCCGGCAGTGTGTACTAAATAAAAAGTTGCTAGAAGGAAGAAGAATCAATCTTATAGCAGATTTTTTTTTTCCACTTTAGTTCAGCTTTAATACTGAAGAACACAACAGGAAACAAGAGCTATGGAGACCCAGTCCATTACGGCTTACAATCTACCAATAAAAAAAAAAAAAAATGAGTACACAATATTGATTTTACTTTGCTATGGTTCACCTACAGTGAATCATCAGTCATGTAGAGACACTGACAAATTGTTTGTCCTTACTACTTAAGGGTTCAGTCAACCTCTTTTATTTCTCCAAAGTTCAGTTTGTAGGTGATGCACTTTGATACTAGCTGAAATTGCATTTTGTTACAACAATCAAGGCAGGTATTTAGGTGTCCTTTTCTTTAGTGGCAATATAACGACAAACCTTTATCTCAAGCACATAATTCCTTTCCTAAAATGTCAGTGTATGTTTTAACATTTGAGACAAACAAGGAGCAGTTGTCATGAGTTGAGCAGTTCATTGTAAAATATCAGATAAAGCAAATCTAAACCTAAGAACTGGTAAATAATACAGACACACCCTATCAGTCCTTAGAAGTGATGGCTGTATGATTTTATTTTTCCCTTTAATTTCACCTGGTGATCCGGGTATGATGCAGCTGCTAGCCTCCTATGGTGTCACAAGCACTCACAATAGGTAAATATATATTAATTAGTGGGGCAGCGCTGTATCATTTAAACATATTCAAAAACTAGTGAATAGTAAATTGTAAACAGTTCTGTGCAGATATAATAAATAAATAGAATGTAAAAACCTCAAAATTCCTATTTAACATTAAATCCAATGCAAAATAAAAAGTAAAATCAAGAAAGGATCAGCATTTCTGGAAATGGATATAATGCTTCTTCTTTTATTCCAACATGGCCATGTAAATTGCTAGTGAAGGCAATGCAAAATAAACATGTGCAAACTCATCAACCCCATGTCATTTTGTGCAAAGTCCTCATGTGCAATTAGAAAATAAAATATATAAAGTGCAAAATGCTTCAAGAGAAAAGTTTTATATATAAAATGCTGATCTAGTACCTTCACCAACTATACCATCCATCCTCTTCTGAGCTCTGTAGTTCTTCTGTAGCAGCCTGCTGAACTTGCTGAAAAGCCGTTATTGCCCGGTGATTTCCTGTTTGTAAGACCGCTGGCTGCTATTCCTCCTGTACTCTCAGCCAGCGGTCTTGGCACTCCCATCTGTAGTTCACTAAAGCTAGCAGGGATTTCCATTTCCGCCCTGCTCAGTGTAGTGGGCGGAGGGGGTCTCATAGAGGTGGCATCCTCCTCCCTGCCAGCACTGCCACCCATCCCCCCCCCAAGGCGGGAAGAGTTAGCAGAGATCACCCGCATGACAGGGCGGAGATCTGGACCTGACAGGTGTTGTATGGGAAAACACAGCTCGCTATAACTTCCCATCTCTCATACAGGCTTTGGAACAGTGCACTTTGCGTGGTCCATCAATATGCTGGTATGAGAGGCAGGTACAGCAAGCAGTGTTTTCACATACAACACCTGTCAGCTCGAGATCTCCGCTCTGTCATGTGGGTGATCTCAGCTAACTGCTCTGCACGGATGGACTTAATAAGCTGCACTGGTGTCACCACACTGATAAGCTGCGCTAGTGTCACCGCACTGATGGGCACTGATAAGCTGCACTGGTGTCACTGCACTGATAGCACTGTGGTGCAGATAGGGATGTTCTCATATATACCATACCAGCGCTGATTGCTGTTAGAAAGATCTCATAAAGCTACTGCAGGAGGAGGAATGTTTCTAATACTGAATTACAGCAGAGCATAGTAAGTATAATATATAATTATGGAATGTGTCTACAGTTCAGTAATGATTACATAAAGCAAGTAAGAGCAATATGTTTATCTCCTTGTGGCTGGAGGGGAGAGCACAGACTGCATGTTACTGAGTAGTATGGTTTGCTGCATGCAGAATGAGGGGTGTGATTTATGTTGAAGTGGGCTTGTTCACATTTACACGTATAGGCCTAGTGTACCCTCACACATGCATTGAAATGTGCAATGCATGATGGGAAATGTAGTTTAATGACAGTCTAAAGAGAGAAAAGAGGATATGATGAAATCATTGTTCTAACAGATCCTCCCTGGTAGAATACATGATGCATTTTTTGAATCACAAAGCTGACTTCCTGAAAATTCAATCAGACATTTCTCTTCAATGGTAAGGAATTTCACAAACGTAATAACTGTTTAGTGTTTTGTGTAGGGGGGTGTACTAATGGGGGATTTTTTGAAAATCCTGGAATCCTGCTTTAACCGCTTAAGCCCCAGAAGGATTTACCTCCTTCCTGACCAGAGCACTTTTTGCGATTCGGCACTGCATCGCTTTAGCTGATAATTGCGCGGTCATGCGACATTGTACCCAAATGAAATTGACGTCCTTTTTTCCACAACTAGCGCTTTCTTTTGGTGGTGTTTGATCACCTCTGCGGTTTTTATTTTTTGCGCTATAAACAAAAAAAGAGCGACAATTTTGAAAAAAAAAAAAAAAACAATGTTTTTTACTTTTTGCTATAATGCATATCCAAAAAAATATATAAAAAAAATATTCATCAGTTTTGGCTGATATATATTCTTTTACATATTTGTGGTTAAAAAAACAAAAAAGCGCAATCAGCGTTTATTGATTGGTTTGTGCAATTGTTGCCGTGTTTACAAAGCATGAGAATTTATGGCGTTTTTACTTTTTTTTTTTTACTGGTAATGGCGACGATCTGTGATTTTTCGGGACTGCGATATTGCAGCCGACAGATCAGACATTTTTGACACTTTTTTGGGACCATTGACATTTATACAGCAATCAGATCTAAAAAAAAAGCCACTGATTACTGTGTAAATGTCACTGGCAGGAAAGGGGTTAACCTGCAGGGGGCAATCTGGTTAACTGTGTTCCCTAGGCGTGTTCTAAATGTGTGGGGGCTGGGCTGGCAGGGGCATGACAGATCTAACTGATCCCGATTACAGGGATCAGTAGATCACTGTCATGCCCCTGACAGAAAGGGGAACCTCCATGTTTACATCTGCGGCCCCCGTTCTTCCTCTCTAGAAGGCGATCACTGGTCGTTTATAGAGGGCAATTTGCGCAGCTGGGCCAACTTGCCACCGTTTATGTACGCGATGCGGTCGGCAAGTGGTTAAATAAACCCTGATGTTTTCATACTGCACCATGAGGAGTCATCTATTTACTTGTTACATGTATGCGGAGTACTTATGAAAAGCAGTCGTTGAAGACGCTGCCATTGCACATGGTGGTGGATTGTGGCACTGCATTTTATCTTTTGAACCACTTATCACTTCATTGGAGAAAGACTGCATGGAGTTGTTTAATTTATAGCACATGCTGAATTTGCACTGGTGTCAGAAGCATTTTGCACTTTATATATTTTATTAGCTATTTGCACAAAATTGAAGAAAAAAACTACACGGGATTGCTGAGTTGGCACATGTTTATTTTGCATTGGATTTAATGTTATATACTGTAGGAATTTTGAGGTTTTTACATTCTACTTATTTATTATATCTGATATTTGCACATGTGAATTTTGCACAGAACTGTTTACAATTCACTCTATACACTATTGTGCTAGTTTTTGAATACTTTCACATGATACAGCGTTGCCCTACTAATTGATATATATTCACACTTTAAATGGACTGTGCAGATTCAAATCTTTCTCTATATCAGGTTCAAAATTTGGAAAGGTCTGTGTGTGTCCCTGCCACCATCACTACCACTTTAAACATACATAGTTCACTAAAGCCCACCATAGATGGATCAAAATTTGGCCAGTTCAGCAAGACCCGGGGAGAATTTCTATCCATCTATGGGCAGGCTGGTTGTTCTGAAAGCCTGTTGGGTTATTTTCATGCGATTTCTGCCACTGGCTATAGTCGGCAGCAATAATCCTATTCTAATGCCGGGGATACCTCCTGCTGTCAGAATACAATAGCACAGTAGAAGGGATTCTCCTATCCACATTGAATGTGTGAATGGGGGAATTGTGAGATTTTAGGTTTGAAGTAAATACTGTACATTTATATTCTACCCACCGTATATATTGTATAAGTACCAGCGGCGGCTGGTGAATAAGGGGCGATTGGGCGCCAAGGGAAGAAAAAAAAAAAAAAAAGCCCGACCCCCTAAAGGAGGCGCCGGTATATTGACTTTTTTTTTTCTTCGGCTCCTTGCTGTCAGCTGACAGCAAGTAGTGAGCCTATTGGTTAGTCCTAAAAGTCTATGTATGTGCGCTGAACAAGCGCACATACATAGACTGATTGGCTGCCCTAAGCCAGTGACTGCCACTGATTGGCTTGTCACTGTGCTGTGGGAGAGGCTGGGTAAAGAGGCAGTGACTCCTGACTCGAGGACAAAGAGAGGAGAGGACTCAAAGGTACTGTGCTGCTGTGTAATGGCTCCCTGTCCCTGTGTAATGGATGAGTCCATGTCCCCTGTGTAATGGCTCCATGTCCCCTATGTAATGGCTCCCTGTCCCTGTGTAATGGCTCCCTGTCCCTGTGTAATGGTTCCCTGTCCCTGTGTAATAGCTCCATGTCCCTGTGTAATAGCTCCATGTCCCTGTGTAATGGATCCATGTCCCTGTGTAATGGATGAGTCCCTGTGTAATGGCTGAGTCCCTGTGTAATGGCTACAATACCTGTGTAAAGGCTGAGTCCCTTTGTAATGGCTCAATGTCCCTGTGCAATGGCTCCATGTCCCTGTGCAATGGCTCCATGTCCCTGTGTAATGGCTGAGTCCCTGTGTAATGACTCCATGTCCCTGTGTAATGGCTACAATACCTGTGTAATGGCTGAATCCCTGTGTAATGGCTCCCTGTCTCCTGTGTAATGGATGAGTCCCTGTGTAATGGCTCCCTGCCCCTGTGTAATGGCTGAGTCCCTGTCCCTGTGTAATGGATGAGTCCCTGTCCCTGTGTAATGGCTGAGTCCCTGTGTAATGGCTCCCTGTCCCTGTGTAATGGCTGAGTCCCTGTGTAATGGCTCCCTGTCCCTGTGTAATGGCTGAGTCCCTGTATAATGGCTCCCTGTCCCTGTGCAATGGCTGAGTCCCTGTGAAATGGCTCCCTGTCCCCTGTGCAATGGCTACAATACCTGTGTATTGGCTCCTTGTCCCCTGTGTAATGTCTACAATACCTGTGTAATGGCTCCCTGTCCCTGTGTAATGGCTACAATACCTGTGTAATGGCTCCATGTCCCCTGTGTAATGGCTACAATACCTGTGTAATGGCTACAATACCTGTGTAATAGCTGAGTCCCTGTCCCCTGTGTAATGGATACAATACCTGTGTAATGGCTACAATACCTGTGTAATGGCTCCATGTCCCCTGTGCAATGGCTACAATGCCTGTGTTCTGGCTACAATACCTGTGTAATGGCTACAATACCTGTGTAATAGCTGAGTCCCTGTCCCCTGTGTAATGGATACAATACCTGTGTAATGGCTACAATACCTGTGTAATGGCTCCCTGTTCCTGTGTAATGGCTACAATACCTGTGTTCTAGCTACAATACCTATGTAATGGCTCCCTGTCCCTGTGTAATGGCTCCCTGTCCCTGTGTAATGACTCCCTGTCCCTGTGTAATGGCTGAGTCCCTGTGTAATGGCTGAGTCCCTGTGTAATAGCTCCATGTCCCTGTGTAATGGATGAGTCCCTGTGTAATGGCTGAGTCCCTGTGTAATGGCTACAATACCTGTGTAATGGCTGAGTCCCTTTGTAATGGCTCCATGTCCCTGTGTAATGCCTCCATGTCCCTGTGTAATGGCTGAGTCCCTGTGTAATGTCTCCCTGTCCCTGCGTAATGGCTGAGTCCCTGTCCCTGTGTAATGGCTGAGTCCCTGTGTAATGGCTCCCTGTCCCTGTGTAATGGCTGAGTCCCTGTGTAATGGCTCCCTGTCCCTGTGTAATGGCTGAGTCCCTGTGTAATGGCTCCCTGTCCCTGTGTAATGGCTGAGTCCCTATGTAATGGCTCCCTGTCCCCTGTGCAATGGCTACAATACCTGTGTACTGGCTACCTTCCCCCTGTGTTCTGGCTACAATACCTGTGTACTGGCTACAATACCTGTGTACTGGCTACCTGTCCCCTGTGTTCTGGCTACAATACCTGTGTTCTGGCTACCTATCCCCTGTGTACTGGCTACCTGTCCCCTGTGTTCTGACTGCAATACCTGTGTTCTGGCTACCTGTTCCTTGTGTTCTGGCTACAATGCCTGTGTACTGGCTACCTTTCCCTGTGTTCTGGCTACAATACCTGTGTACTGGCTACCTGTCCCTCTGTTCTGGTTACAATGCCTGTGTACTGGCTACCTGTCCCTGTGTTCTGGCTACAATATCTGTGTACTGGCTCCCTGTCCCTGTGTAATGGTTCCCTGTCCCCTGTGTACTGGCTAACTGTCCCCTGTGTTCTGGCTACAATACCTGTGTTCTGGCTACCTGTCCCCTGTGTTCTGGCTGCAATACCTGTGTACTGGCTACCTGTCCCTGTGTTCTGGCTACAATACCTGTGTACTAGCTACAATACCTGTAAACTGGCTCCCTGTCCCCTGTGTACTAGCTACCTGTCCCCTATGTTCTGGCTGCAATACCTGTGCACTGGCTCCCTGTCCCCTGTGTTCTGACTACAATACCTGTGTACATGTACTGGCTACCTGTCCCCTGTGTTCTGGCTACAATACCTGTGTACTGGCTACCTGTCCCTGTGCTCTGGCTACAATACCTGTGTACTGGCTTCCTGTGTACTGGCTACAACACCTGTGTTCTGGCTACAATACCTGTGTACTGGCTCCCTGTCCCCTGTGTTTTGGCTACAATACCTGTGTACTGTCTGCATACTGTGTTACTGGCTGCAATATACCCCACCTGTGATGCTGAGCTGTATACTCCTGACACAATATGTGGAATACAGGGGGTGGCGTGGGTGGATTATATAAGGGGTGTGGCTTATGAGAAGTGGGATGGGTCAAAAAGGAGGGGTGGGGCCTGTAGCCCCCCCTCCTAAAAATACACCAGCTGCCACTGATAAGTACAGTATGTTGATACTGTGGCCACTGCATAGTATTCCATGACCACTGACTCTATTATGTAAGCCCTGGTGTACTTTTGCAGTAACTGATCTATGATTTTTATTTTACACTGCCATATTGCAAAAGGCACATTTTGAATAACTTGTACAAGAAATGCATTTCTTTTCCCCTATAGCATTTCCCCTTGTGCACTGTCACATCCATATATTTTATTATGTGTATGCTGTGCAATGCTTTACAAAATAGTGCTATGTCAATACCTGCATGGGGGGAAGGGGGGGGTGGGCACCAGGCGGCGCAGTGTTGGGTGGTATTTAGGAGGCGGGACAGAAGAATGCAGCCACCCCTACTTAGACAAAATGTGCAGTACTATATCTATGAAGAAGTGTTGTCACCATAGGACAGGACAAGAGTTAAGCGAGCCCGGACTTTAAAGTTTGGGTTCGTAATGGACTTTGGGGTGTCCTAGTCCCGAACCTGAACCCAGACATTTGAGAAAAAGTCTGGGTTCAGTATTTGGGTATTTCAATAGCTGCAGGGCAGCCAATCAACAAGCGTTTCACTTGTGTGCCCTTAGAAGCCATCACAGCCATGCCTACTAATGGCATGGCTGTGATTGGCCAGTGCATCATGTGACCCAGAATATTTTTGGCACCTGTTGAATAGCTGCAGTGCAGCCAATCAACAAGCGTTTCACTCGTTTGCCCTTAGAAGCCATCACAGCCATGCCTACTAATGGCATGGCTGTGATTGGCTAGTGCATCATGTGACCCAGCCTCTATATGAGCTGGAGTCACGTAGTGCCGCATATCACATTGTCTTGTACTGGAGTAGGGAGAGGATGCCGCCGATGTGAGGGACAGATTATCGTTCTAAAATCATCTCATACTGCAGTAGGGACAGGTTCCTGTCGATGCTGTGAGGGACAGATTATCATTCTAAAATCATCTCATAGTGGAGTAGGGAGAGGTTCCTGTCGGTGCTGTGAGGGACATATTATCGTTCTAAAATCATCTCATGGTGGAGTAGGGAGAGGTTCCTGTCTGTGCTGTGAGGGACATATTATTGTTCTAAAATCATCTCATACTGGAGTAGGGAGATGTTCCTGTCGGTGCTGTGAGATACATATTATTGTTCTAAAATAATCTCATTGTGGAGTAGGGAGAGGTTCATATCGGTGCTGTGAGGGACCTATTATTGTTCTACAATCGTCTCATAGTGGAGTAGGGAGAGGTTCCTGTTGGTGCTGTGAGGGACATATTATTCTAAAATCATCTCATACTGGAGTAGGGAGAGGTTCCTGTGGCTGCTGTGAGGGACAAATTATCTTTCTAAAATAATCTCATTGTGGAGTCAGGAGAGGTTCCTGTTGTTGCTGTGAGGGACATATTATCGTTCTAAAATCATCTCATATTGGAGTAGGAAGAGGTTCCTGTCGGTGATGTGAGGGACATATTATCGTTCTAAAATCATCTCATAGTGGAATAGGGAGAGGTTCCTATTGGTGCTCTGAGGGACAGATTATCAATCTAAAATCATGCCATACTGGAGTAGGGAGATGTTCCTGTCGGTGCTGTGAGGGACAGATTTTTGTTCTAAAATCATTTCATAGTGGAGTAGGGAGAGGTTCCTGTCGTGCTGTGAGGTACATATTATCGTTTTAAAATAATCTCATACTGGAGTAGGGAGAGGTTACTGTCGGTGCTGTGAGAGACATATTATCGTTCTAAAATTATCTCATAGTGCAGTAGGGAGAGGTTCCTGTCGGTGCTGTGAGGGACATATTATTGTTCTAAAATCATCTCATAGTGGAGTAGGGAGAGGTTCCCGTTGGTGCTGTGAGGGACATATTATCATTCTAAAATAATCTCATTGTGGAGTAGGTGGAGGTTCCTGTCAGTTCTGTGAGGGACAGATTATCGTTCTAAAATCATCTCATAGTGGAGTAGGGAGAGGTTCCTGTCGGTGCTGTGATGGACATATTATCGTTCTAAAATCATCTCATGGTGGAATAGGGAGAGGTTCCTGTCTGTGCTGTGAGGGACATATTATTGTTCTAAAATCATCTCATACTGGAGTAGGGAGAGGTTCATGTCGGTGCTGTGAGGGACCTATTATCGTTCTAAAATAATCTCATTGTGGAGTAGGGAGAGGTTTCTGTCGGTGCTGTGAGGGACAGATTATTGTTCTAAAACCATCTCATAGTGAAGTAGGGAGAGGTTCCTGTCGGTGCTGTGAGGGACATATTATCGTTCTAAAATTATCTCATAGTGGAGTAGGGAGAGGTTCCTGTCATGTTGGGAGGGACATATTATCGTTTTAAAATAATTTCATACTGGAGTAGGGAGATGTTCCTGTCAGTGCTGTGAGGGACAGATTATCGTTCTAAAATCATTTCATACTGCAGTAGGGACAGGTTCCTGTTGGTGCTGTGCGGGACATATTATCGTTCTAAAATAATCTCATGGTGGAGTAGGGAAAGGTTCCTGTTCGTGCTGTGAGGGGCAGATTATCGTTCTAAAATCATCTCATGGTGGAGTAGGGAGAGGTTCCTGTCGGTGCTGTGAGGGACATTTTATTGTTCTAAAATCATTTAATAGTGGAGTAGGGAGAGGTTACTGTCGGTGCTATGAGGGACGGATTATTGTTCTAAAACCATCTCATAGTGGAGTAGGGAGAGGTTCCTGTCGGTGATGTGAGGGAGAGATTATCGTCCTAAAATCATCTCGTACTGGAGTAAGGAGAGGTTCTTGTCGGCGCTGTGAGGGACATATCGTTCTAAAATCAACTCATAGTGGAGTAGGGAGAGGTTCCTGTCGGTGCTGTGAGGGACATATTATCGTTCTAAAATCATCTCATAGTGGAGTAGGGAGAGGTTCCTAGCGGTGCTGTGAGGGACCTATTATCGTCCTAAAATCATCTCATAGTGGAGTAGGGAGAGGTTCCTGTCAGTGCTGTGAGGGATATATTATTGTTCTAAAATAATCTCATACTGGGGTAGGGAGAGGTTACTGTCGGTGCTGTGAGGGACATATTATCGTTCTAAAATCATCTCATAGTGGAGTAGGGAGAGGTTCCTGTCGTTCTGGGAGGGACATATTATCATTTTAAAATAATTTCATACTGGAATATGGAGAGGTTCCTGTTGTGCTGTGATTGACATATTATCGTCCTAAAATCATCTGATACTGGAGTAGGGAGAGGTTCCTGTCGGTGCTGTGAGGGAAATATTATCGTCCTAAAATCATCTCATAGTGGAGTAGGGAGAGGTTCCTGTCAGTGCTGTGAGGGACATATTATTGTTCTAAAATAATCTCATACTGGAGTAGGGAGAGGTTACTGTCGGTGCTGTGAGGGACATATTATAGTTGTAAAATCATCTCATAGTGGAGTAGGGAGAGGTTCCTGTCAGTGCTGTGAGGGACAGATTATCGTTCTAAAATCATCTCATGGTGGAGTAGGGAGAGGTTCCTGTCTGTGCTGTGAGGGACATATTATTGTTCTAAAATCATCTCATACTGGAGTAGGGAGAGGTTCCTGTCGGTGCTGTGAGATACATATTATCGTTCTAAAATAATCTCATTGTGGAGTAGGGAGAGGTTCATGTCGGTGCTGTGAGGGACCTATTATCGTTCTAAAATAATCTCATTGTGGAGTAGGGAGAGGTTTCTGTCGGTGCTGTGAGGGACAGATTATTGTTCTAAAATCATCTCATAGTGGAGTAGGGAGAGGTTCCTGTCGTGCTGGGAGGGACATATTATCGTTTTAAAATAATTTCATACTGGAGTAGGGAGAGGTTACTGTCGGTGCTGTGAGGGACATTTTATCGTTCTAAAATCATCTCATAGTGGAGTAGGGAGAGGTTCCTGTTGGTGCTGTGAGGGACATCTTATCATTCTAAAACAATCTCATACTGGAGTAGGGAGATGTTCCTGTCAGTGCTGTGAGGGACAGATTATCATTCTAAAATCATTTCATACTGCAGTAGGGACAGGTTCCTGTTGGTGCTGTGCGGGACATATTATCGTTCTAAAATAATCTCATGGTGGAGTTGGGAAAGGTTCCTGTTCGTGCTGTGTGGGGCAGATTATCGTTCTAAAATCATCTCATGGTGGAGTAGGGAGAGGTTCCTGTCGGTGCTGTGAGGGATATATTATTGTTCTAAAATCATTTCATACTGGAGTAGGGAGAGGTTACTGTCGGTGCTATGAGGGATGGATTATTGTTCTAAAACCATCTCATAGTGGAGTAAGGAGAGGTACCTGTCGGCGCTGTGAGGGACATATCGTTCTAAAATCAACTCATAGTGGAGTAGGGAGAGGTTCCTGTCGGTGCTGTGAGGGACATATTATTGTTCTAAAATCATCTCATAGTGGAGTAGGGAGAGGTTCCTGTTTTTGCTGTGAGGGACATATTATTGTTCTAAAATCATCTCATACTGGAATAGGGAGAGGTTCCTGTCAGTGCTGTGAGGGACATATTATAGTTGTAAAATCATCTCATAGTGGAGTAGGGAGAGGTTCCTGTCGGTGCTGTGATGGACATATTATCATTATAAAATCATCTCATGGTGGAGTAGGGAGAGGTTCCTGTCGGTGCTGTGATGGACATATTATCGTTATAAAATCATCTCATGGTGGAGTAGGGAGAGGTTCCTGTCGGTGCTGTGAGGGACATAATATTGTTCTAAAATCATCTCATACTGGAGTAGGGAGAGGTTCCTGTTGGTGCTGTGAGATACATATTATCGTTCTAATTTAATCTCATTGTGGAGTAGGGAGAGGTTCCCGTCGGTGCTCTGAGGAACAGACTATCGTTATAAAATCATCTCATACTGGAATAGGGAGAGGTTCCTGTTGGTGCTGTGAGGGACATATTATCGTTCTAAAATCATCTCATGGTGGAGAAGGGAGAGGTTCTTGTCTGTGCTGTGAGGGACATATTATCATTCTAAAATAATCTCATTGTGGAGTAGGGAGAGGTTCCTGTCGGTGCTGTGATGGACATATTATCGTTATAAAATCATCTCATGGTAGAGTAGGGAGAGGTTCCTGTCGGTGCTGTGATGGACATATTATCGTTATAAAATCATCTCATGGTGGAGTAGGGAGAGGTTCCTGTCGGTGCTGTGAGGGACATAATATTGTTCTAAAATCATCTCATACTGGAGTAGGGAGAGGTTCCTGTCCGTGCTGTGAGATACATATTATCGTTCTAAATTAATCTCATTGTGGAGTAGGGAGAGGTTCCCGTCGGTGCTCTGAGGGACAGACTATCGTTCTAAAATCATCTCATACTGGAATAGGGAGAGGTTCCTGTCAGTGCTGTGAGGGACAGATTATCGTTCTAAAATCATCTCATAGTGGAGTAGGGAGAGGTTCCTGTCGGTGCTGTGATGGACATATTATCGTTCTAAAATCATCTCATAGTGAAGTAGGGAGAGGTTCCTGTCGGTGCTGTGATGGACATATTATCGTTCTAAAATCATCTCATAGTGCAGTAGGGAGAGGTTCCTGTTGGTGCTGTGAGGGACATATTATTGTTCTAAAATCATCTCATAGTGGAATGGGAAGAAGTTACTGTTGGTGCTGTGAGGGACAGATTATCGTTCTAAAATCAACTCATAGTGGAGTAGGAAGAGGTTCCTGTCGGTGCTCTGAGGGACAGATTATCGTTCTAAATACATCTCATGGTGGAGTAGGGAGAGGTTCCTGTGGGTGCTGTGAGGGACATATTATCGTTCTAAAATCATCTCATAGTGGAGTAGGGACAGGTTCCTGTCGTGCTGTGAGGGACATATTATCGTTCTAAAATAATCTCATAGTGGAGTAGGGACAGGTTCCTGTCGGTGCTGTGGGGGACATATTATAGTTGTAAAATCATCTCATAGTGGAGTAGAGAGAGGTTCCTGTTGGTGCTGTAAGGGACATATTATCATTCTAAAATAATTTCATTGTGGAGTAGGGAGAGGTTCCTGTCGGTGCTGTGAGGGACATATTATTGTTCTAAATTCATCTCATAGTGGAGTAGGGAGAGGTTCCTGTCGGTGCTGTGAGGGACATATTATTGTTCTAAAATCATCTCATCCTGGAGTAGGGAGAAGTTACTGTTGATGCTGTGAGGGACAGATTATCGTTCTAAAATCATTTCATACTGCAAGGACAGGTTCCTGTTGGTGCTGTGCGGGACATATCATCGTTCTAAAATAATCTCATGGTGGAGTAGGGAGAGGTTCCTGTTTGTGCTGTGTGGGACAGATTATCGTTCTAAAATCATCTCATGGTGGAGTAGGGAGAGGTTACTGTCGGTGCTATGAGGGACGGATTATTGTTCTAAAACCATCTCATAGTGGAGTAGGGAGAGGTTCCTGTCGGT
>BLSH010390373.1:288075-306155 GCA_018402905.1 Glandirana rugosa
GGCTTAAAGCGTAGTACACATACCCGGAACTAGTCCCCGCAACGATCCACCCTTTTTCTGGTCCCCGAGCTCGGGCTTCTTTACGCCGCGCGCGTCGCGCCGCGCCGTTTTTTACCCGCACCAGTTTTACTTTATCCCCGCACCAAATTTCCCCGCACCGAGTGTGGACTCTACTTATTCCCTACCCCCCTCCTTCTTTCTTTCTTTCTCTATCCCTCCCTTCCTTTCTCTGCTCTTCCTTCCTTTCTTCAGCCCTGGAGTATCTTTATCTGCTGATTGTTAAACTTCCTGGAATACACATATTGCTATTGTGGTGAAGAATCTGGGCCTGCTGTCCCTCCATCCCGACTTCTTTCCTTCCTTCTCGTCTCTTTCCTTCCCTCCCTATCTCTTTCTTTCTTTCTTCCTCCCCCCATCCCTTATTCATCTCAGGTGTGAGCCACGCCCCTTTAAACCACGCCCCTATTTCATTTTGACCACGCCCATTTTTTGCCGCGCCGCGCTGCGCGCGCCGCATTTCTTCGGGCTCGAGCCCCTGGTCTTTTTCCCACCTAGCAACGCCCCTGATCAAGGCCCATACACATGATGCGAAATTCGGACAGGAGTTGCAGTTCGACAGCCTGCCGTCCAAAATTCTTACCGCTAGTATGATCCTTTCGACAGCCAATTTGCTTTTTTCGTCAGACAAAAGCTGGATGTGCAGACTAGTCAATTTTTGTCGTACAACAACGCCACGTCCGATTTTCGTTCCGTTAATATGGTTTTCGTACAAAACAAATTGTACGACCGAGACTACGCATGCCCAGAAAGGAAAAAAAGATGCAAAAAGTATTCAAAACATTAAGTCACTTCTGATGGATAGTCAGTATGCTTTACAAAATCATGGGCACGCGCTTTTGACAAAATTTAAAGCGCGGTTGTACGACAATCGAACCGTGTGTATGAAGCTTAAGAATCAGTAAATACTGCTTTATGGCCACTACATTGATCCTATTACATAAGTGTTTCTTTCCTATGATCCTCTGCTCCATCTAGTGGCCATAATGCAGTATGTTCCTGAATCACTTTACTCTTATGAGTACATCCAGTTTGGAGAGAAAATAGCCTGGTAGCATTCATACAGAACGAATGTACATGCAGTTTGGTATGAAAATCTTTTTCTTTTTTTTAAAATGATAATTACACCTCCTGCTGTACATACGATAAACGGTGACAATATTGCTAGAAATATGACATTTACTAATTAAAAACCGTTGAACACTATTTATTAAGCTTAATACACCTATAAATCACTGCACTCCATTATCACCACCACAGGCAATAATATATTGTAATAGACTCAGAGCGAGAAGGAGAGGACGAATCTGTTAGCGAATTGCCACTTTTGCTGTGTTGGATGAGATGCACTCCAGAGCTCATAGAAGATTCTCACCTTCTACACCTCCATTCCATTTCTAACTGGCAAATATATTTAAACTAATTATTTTCGAATGATTAATAGGCAGCAGTGTCTGACATTTAAAGTGAACCTGTGGCCAGGGTATGGAAATTCAATTACTTAGGTATTATTAACAAGCAGTAAATGAGTGTAAGAACCTTGTTTTTTTTGCTAGTTATGTAACTAATAATTTTTTTCACAATAAATTCAGACTTACCGATGCAGGAGCATTCACAACAGATAAATTATAACCGTATAAGAAGGATGACCCCAAGGCACCAACCAGAGAAGCCATTATAAGCCGCCATGTAAATTCCTATAAAAAATAGATATATATATCAGTATCACAGACTATATATGTTCCATCAGTATGGGCGAGTGTCATTTCTGCTGTGTCCTTGCCTGTGCATTGAACTGCTCAAGTGAATTGTAAAAGCCAAAAATAGGAGTGAGAAGTGTGGCACAGTTGACTTTGGGCAGAACTGGGAGTGTACACCGCAGCCATTCAATATCCTAGATAACAAGCAATTGTGCTGCATGTTTGAAAATGACTTGTTAAGCTATTGTTAGACTTGCCAGGCTTCACAAGTTTGTTGCACAATTGCAGCAAGTCCACATTGCATGACTCCAGATCAACTTTCATTGCAAACATTCTGCAAGTCTGCTGCAAGTTCTGGTTCCGTTATGCTGTGCAATAGTCATCCCACCACAGGGGTCACTGTGGCTGATTTTCATGCTGTCGACTTGCAGAGCTCTTGCTGTAGACTCACAACTGCAACTTTGCTCTTGCTAGAGACTTGCCACGCAAATTTGCAAAAAGTGTCAACTAGAACTTGTGCTTCAAGTGTTTTGCAAGTGTACAACTTGCCAGTGAAAATGCGCAAGACTTACAATTCAACACTGCCACAAATTTGTGGCAAGTTATCCTTGCTGTCTGGGATCTGCCTTAACCACTTCAGCCCTGGAAGGATTTGCCCCCTTCCTGACCAGGCCATTTTTTGCATTACGGCACTGCGTCACTTTAACTGACAATTGCACAGTCGTGCTGTTGTACCCAAACAAAATTTATGTCCTTTTTTCCCCCACAAATATTGCTTTCGTTTGGTGGAATTTGATCACCTCTGCGGTTTTTATTTTGTGCGCTATAAGGGCCAGTTCACACCATAGAAATGCAGTCCAGATGTGTTCCAGGTGCTTTTCTGCAGGCACGTTTTTGATGCAGTCCAGTGTTTTTTCCTTTCTCGCTTTTAAACTGAATGGCCAGTTCCGGTGCGTTTTTTTATGCTTTTCGGTGCATTTCTGG
Organism: Glandirana rugosa; assembly: GCA_018402905.1. Classification (NCBI taxonomy): domain Eukaryota; kingdom Metazoa; phylum Chordata; class Amphibia; order Anura; family Ranidae; genus Glandirana; species Glandirana rugosa. Next base: position 290,817 of record BLSH010390373.1, read on the forward strand.
TACGTTCCGGTGCGTTTTTACGCTTTCTGGTGCGTTTTTGGTACGTTCCGGTGCGTTCCAGTACAGGTCAGTGCAGAAAAAATGCAGCGTGTTCTACTTTTTTTTCTGGAACAGGAACGCACTGAAACTGACCACACTGGTGTGAACTATACCATTGAAAACCATATAACCTACTTTCCATGTGTTTTGATACATAAAAAATGCACTGGACTGCATGTGGTGTGAACTGGCCCTCAAAAAAAAAGAGAGCGACAACTTTGAAAAAAAACAAAACATTTTTTTTTTACTTTTTGCTATTATACATATCCAAAAAAAAATATTAAAAAACAAAAATGGGGGGGGAGAGATTGGGACTTTAAATGAAGCATGGCTTGCCAGGATCCTATGCTTCCATCCCTAGTTTCAGTTATAACAAAAGGAACAAAAAGTGGGACTTTGAGTGAAGCACACAATGGAGAATGAATGCTTGAATATGAAGATAGTGTTAATCAATTTGTTATTCATATATATAATAATATAGATTTGAGACCATGCTCTACAATAAAAGTATATAACACTGTACAATTCATATTGCAGTAAAATATCATATGTATACACACATATTCACAAATTTCCCATGGCGCATAGCCAAATAAGTAACCATAATCACTATTGAAATCTTGAATATATCAGCAGGAATCTCATATCAAATAGTATTGATTATACCAGCAGAGGTCTCATATCAAAAAATATTTAGTCTTTATACAGCACATGAGAGGATAGGACTATTCGTAGCTCGACGCACGTTTGGTGACTTAATGGTCACTCTTCAGGAGCAAGCCTATCTATGATAAAAAATATAAATATATATAGTTCAAAATTGTGAGTTTGTCTGTATACATATGATATTTTACTGCAATATGAATTGTACAGTGTTATATACTTTTATTGTAGAGCATGGTCTCAAATCTACTGTATATTATTATATATATGAATAAAAAATTGATTAACACTATCTTCATATTCAAGCATTCATTCTCCATTGCGCGCCTCTCTCAAAGTCCCACTTTTTGTTCCTTTTGTTATATATTAACCACTTGCCGACCGCCGATCGGCATTTGACGGCGGCAAAGTGGCTCTGTAACGCGAATCGCCGTCATATGGTGGCGGCCGCGAGATCGTGCCCAGTGAGCGTGCGCGCGCTCACTGTGTCCGGGGAGGGCCAGGGAGCGGGTGTGGCGGATTCGATCCCCCCCGCGGAGTGAAAGAACGGAGGTCCGTGTAAGTAAACACGGACCTCCGTTCTGTGAGGGGGGAAGGGCTGTGATCACAGCCTTCCTTTACATGGAAGGTGTGATCGCTTCCCTTCCCCAGCTAGGGCAGCCCCTATACAGTTAGAACACGCCCAGGGAACATAGTTAACCCTTAGAGCGCCCCCTGCAGGTTAACCCCTTCACTGCCAATGGCATTTACACAGTAATCAGTGCATTTTTATAGCACTGATCGCTGTATAAATGCCAATGGTCCCAAAAAAGTGTCAAAATGGTCCGACATGTCCGCTGAAATATCGCAGTACCGCTAAAAATCGCAGATCGCCGCCATTACTAGTAAAAAAAAACAAAAATGAGATCTCATCATCCGTAAACGCGACCACTTTTGCGCAAACCAATCAATAAACGCCGATTGCGATTTTTTTTTATCGCAAATATGAGGAAGAATATAAATCGGCCAAAAACGGTGAAAAAAAATGTTTTTTTATATTTTTTTTTTTGGATTTGTATTTTAGCAAAAAGTAAGAAATTTGGGTTTTTTTGCAAAATTGTCGCTCTTCTTTTGTTTATAGCGGCGTTCAGAAATGACGCAGCGATGATCAAATACCACCAAAAGAAAGCTCTGTTTGTGGGAAAAAAAGGACGCAAATTTCGCTTGGGTACAATGCCGCACAACCGCACAATTGTCAGTTAAAGCGACGCAGTGCCGAATCGCAAAAAGGGTTCCGGTCCTAAAGCTGGAAATCCTTCCGGGGCTGAAGTGGTTAAAAAACAAATTTATTCATCAGTTTAAGCCAATATATATATTCTTCTACATATTTTTGGTAAAAAAAAAAAATCGCAATAAGCGTATGTTGGTTGGTTTGCGCAAAGGTTATCGCATTTACAAACTACGGGATAGATTTATGGCCTTTTTTTAATTTTTACTGGTAATGGCGGTGATCTGCGGATTTTAGCGGGACTGCGACATTGCGGCGGACAAATCTGACCCCAAATGACTATTTGGGGACCAGTGACATTATGCGTTCCCTCAGTGTGTTCTAATTAGGAGGATGGGCAGGCAGGGACATGACAGAGATCACTGTTTCCGATGATTGGGAGCAACAGATCTCTGCCATGTCATCTGGCAGAATGGGGATACACCTTGTTTACATAGGCAGATCCCCGTTCTGCCTCTGTACAAGGCAATCGCAGGTCGCCGGCAGACATCGAGTCCGCGGGACCCACGAAACCTAACATTTCATATTCCTGATATGTCCCTGCTGTACCATGTACTTATATGAAAAAGTTTACTGTTCTTTTTGTATTGCTTCCTTTGTGTGAAGTCCCTGGTGTTCCTGCTAGGCCCTCTGCTTTACTATTAAAAACTGACCACACTGTGCATTACAGCATAGTCAGTTCTCTAGCTGTGCTGACTACCCAGCCTGCTCTCCCCCAATGATTAGGCGTCTGTTGTTATGCACTCCCTGCACAGCCATTCACTGGAAGGACAAGTGAGCTGCTGTTTCTACTCCCCTAGCTTTCTGAACTCCTTATGCAACTGAGAACAGAGGGTATGTGATCACTTATAAAAAAGGGGGGAAATGTGTTTATTAGGCATTTTTTATACCTATTCACAAATGTTTTGCCTTTCATTTTTTTTTTTGAATGGATTGTTTTACAAGGTGAGAGCTCACATATACGTTAAAGCGGTTGTCTACCCTAAAAAAAAAAAAAAAAAAAACCTGCAAGACAATAGCATACTAGCTCATTATGAAATACTCACCCTGAACCGAAGATCCGACCGGGCTGCTCGGTCCCCTCTGTGGGAGCGGACATCTTCCCACGGATCTTCCTTCCGGGTGCGCGGCTCTGGCACTGTGACTGGCCGGAGCCGCGAGACGTCACTCCCGCGCATGCGCGCAGGACCCGTTTTTCCCAGCACGGTCCGGAACTAATGATGGGCCTTTGCCGGGACATACACGGCGCATGCGCCGTAACAACACATTGAATTAGAAAGGGAATATCTTCTAAACCGTACAAGTTTAGAAGATATTCATTTTACCTACAGGTAAGCCTAAGGCCTCATACACATGGGCGTATCTAAAAAAATAAACAAAACGTCGGGCCCGACGTCAAGGAATAAAAGTCAACGTTTTTCAGCGTTATGCATTGGCGTTTTTGAGCGTTAGTGAGCGTCGGCGTCAATAGGCGTTTTTTAAAAAAAAATCATCTCTCTGCTATTTTTCAACCTAAAAACGTCGGCGTCAAAAAACGCCGGAAAACGCCAGTACAATATTAGGTGGCGTTTGTTGGCGTTTTGTGGCGTCGGCGTCAAAAAACGTCAAAATGTTACAGCCTCAGAACGCGATGGCCATGGGTTCTACTTTCTGCTCACTAACGCCGACGCCATCTACAGCTCAAAAACGTCGACGTTTTTATGGGACCATTGACTAACATGGAGATCTGCAAAAAACGCCAGAAAACGCCGGGGTCAAAAAACGTCCGTGTGTATGAGGCCTTATTCTAGGCTTACCTGTAGGTAAAAGTAAACAAAATGGGTAGACAACCGCTTTAAGGGTAATCTGCAATCCATAAATAAACAATACATGTAATGAGGGGTAATCACCACTAGGTGGCAAACATCCCTAAAAAATGTGCATAGTGTATCCCAGAAAGAAGTGCAAAGATGAATATCAATCTTCCTTCTTAAAAAAAGTACTAACAGTGCAAAGTCCCAAAATTAGGTGCAAGGATGGATATCAATCTTCCTCTTTAATAAATGCATATGCAGTGCACTGTTGGTGACAACATGGATTATTTCTGCACTTGAGAACACTGCATATGCTTTTATAAAGGAGGAAGATTAATATTCACCCTTGCACCTAATTTTGATATTCATCTTTGCACCTATTTTTGGACTTTGCATTATGATCACTTTTCAAGGATGTTTGCCACCTAGTGGTGATTATCCCTCATTACATGTATTGTTTATTTATGTTACATTTTTTTGGTTTAGTTTGATGATTATGAATTCCAGCATTTCATTTATGCTGCACTATCCCTTTTTATATCTGCATATAAGGTTGGCTGCTTACCTTACTTTGTGCTAGCTCTTTTTTTTGCTTGTTTGAAGCGATCACTCATATTATTGCACACCAATCTGCAATCCATGCATGGTCCCACTTGGTTTCATATTCTGAGCTGTGGTACACTAACCATAATCAAATCTAGTGCTTTTATATTGGCTGATAAAGCCTTCTAAGAAAGATCATTTACAGCTCTATGACAGTCTGCACTTCAGCCCCAGTACAAAATGATCCTGATGTCAATCTACTTTTTTCACAACTAGTAAAGCCCCATCCCAGGCAGAAAAAACAATTACTCTTGCAGTGGGGCCCTCACACTGCAAGGGTTACATTTTCATTAGGTTTAGAGGAAGAGGAATAGTGCATTATACATACATTATTCCTTGCTCTAGCAGGCTTCCTCCATCTGAGTGACCCTGGCTGGCAGTCACATGCTGGCGTCATCAAGTACAATGCACTACTGATAGTCTGGTCAAAGGTTTGTGGTCAACCAACTATCACACTTACACTATATGGCCAACAATATCTGGACACCTCTTCAAAAGATTGAGTTCAGGTGTTTCCAGTGAAGGGTACTATTGATCCTACAGCATACACATTCATTTTAGAAAATTGTGCACTTCCAGCCTTGTAATAATAGTTTGAAAATGGCCTTTTTTTCTCCTCCAGGTCTTTTTGTCCAACACTCAACATCAGCACCTGACCTGTAAAGTAAACCAATGCAGGCCTATGCTCATATTTGTGCACAAATGCATTGCTCACATGCTCATACTTCTAGGCAAAGAGGCAATAGATGTACTATTCCAGTTCATTGTGCTTGCATCCATATGCGTACTTGCACACGTACATACGAGTGTGCGCATACCAATTAGTGTGCACAATTGGCTCCCAGTGGCCGATGTAAACTGGTCTGTCACCATGAGAAGTTGCTAAATAGTCTTCATATTGTATCTGTATTCCTGAGACTTGATCTATTGAACCTGCTCCACTGAACCTGCTTACCTGTGGAACCTGCTTACCTGTGTATGACCCAGCTTTCTCCTGGACTTTGCCTTTGCTCCTGCATTAACTTTGTTCATCTGATCTCTCAGACCTTGCCTGTTTACTGGACTCGTCTTTGCCTGCTGATTCTGAAATGTGCTACCCAGCTGTTACTGATCTTGGCCTGCTTCCTGGACTTGCTCTGCCTGCTGACTCGATCCCTTGTTGCCCAGCTGCCGCTGATCGCTGCTTGCATACCGGCTCTGCTACCATCTCCTGCTCTGGTGCTAGGCTGCTTCAGTATCCTGTCTTGAGGACTACGATCCCCAGCTTCATTCACCTAAAGAGCAGACTTTTCCAGCCAGCTACTCCAGCACTCGTACCACACCTTCAGGAGTGTTGGGCAGGAGGTGCAAGAGAGGCCTCCACAACATTCCAGTCATCAACAGGTACGTGATATGACCCCACAAAATATTTGGTTAAATGGCCACAAATTTCCACAGACTCTTTAAAATCTTGAGGAAAGCCTTTTGAACAGCGGAAGCTGCAAAAGGGAGTGCAACTACCTATCAATACCATAGTTTTGAAATGGAATATCAAGCAAGTTCATATACATGTTAATCTAGCCATAGATGGTTTGATTCAAACCATGTACGGCCAGACTGAATGTACCCAAGTTGATCAATCGATTAACTTGGTTACAACCAGCCTGATTTTACATGGGATTATCGCCAGTGGCTGTTATAGCCGCTTGCAATAATCAATGTGTTGACCACAATGGCTCGGGGGGACGAATTCCCCTGTCAACACTGTCTGCACAGTCTCCTGTGCAGGAAGCTGATTGGTTCCTATGCAGAGCTGTACGCCTTTTAGTAAATCTGCCCCTATGTGTCTTCCATATTCAGAGATTTTTATTTTCTCGCTCATATACAGTTGTGCTCATAAGTTTACATACCCTGGCAGAATTTATGATTTCTTTGCCATTTTTCAGAGAATATGAATGAGAACACAAAAACATTTCTTTCGCTTGTGGTTAGTGTTTGGCTGAAGCCATTTATTATCAACACACTGTGTTTACTCTTTTTAAATCATAATGACAACAGAAACTACCCAAATGACCCTGATCAAATGTTTACATACACTGGTGATTTTGGCCTGATAACATGCACACAAGTTGACACAAAGGGGTTTTAATGGCTATTAAAGGTAACCATCCTCACTGTGATCTGTTTGCTTGTAATTAGTGTGTGTGCATAAAAGGTCAATGAGTTTCTGGACTTTCATCCAGTGCTGCACTGACTTTTCTGGATTCTGAGTCATGGGGAAAGCAAAAGAATTGTCAAAGGATCTGCGGGAAAAGGTAGTTGAACTGTATAAAACAGGAGAGGGATATAAAAAGATATCCAAGAAATTGAGAATGCCAATCAGCAGTATTCAAACTCTAATCAAGAAATGGAAAATGAGGGGTTCTGTTGATACCAAACCACGGTCAGGTATACCAACTAACATTTCAGCCACAAATGCCAGGAAAATTGTTCGGGATGCAAATAAAAACACACAAATAACTTCAGGACTCTCTGAAAACATGTGGTGTGGCTGTTTCAAGATGCACAATAAAGAGACACTTGAAGAAAGATGGGCTGCATGGTCGACCCGCCAGAAGAAAGCCATTACTATGCAAATGCCACAAAGTATCCCACTTAAAATGCACCAAACAGCACAGAGACAAGCCTCAAACCTTCTGGCACAAAGTTATTTGGAGTGATGAGACCAAAATTGAGCTTTTTGGCTACAGCCATAATTGCTACATTTGGAGAGGAGTCAACAAGGCCTAGGAAACACACAGGTGGATCGCTGATGTTTTGGGGATGTGTGAGCTACAAAAAGCACAGGAAATTTGGTCAAAATTGATGGCAAGATGAATGCAGTATGTTATCAAAAAATACTGGAGGAACATTTTCATTCATCAGCCAGGAAGCTGCGCATGGGACGTACTTGGACATTCCAACATGACAGTGATCCAAAACACAAGGCTAAGTCGCCCTGCCAAGTGAAGGTTCTGGAGTGGGCATCTCAGTCTTGTGACCTCAATATCATTGAGCCACTCTGGGGAGATCTCAAACGTGCAGTTCATGCAAGACAGCCAAAGAATTTCCAGGAACTGGGGGCTTTTTGCCAAGATGGGCAGCTTTACCATCTGAGAAGATAGAGTCTTATCCACAAATACCACCAAAGACTTCAAGCTGTCATTGACGTTAAAGAGGGCAATACACGGTGTTAAGAACTGGGGTATGTAAACTTTTCATCATTGTCATTTGGGTAGTTTCTGTTGTCATTATGATTTAAAAAGAGTAAACACAGTTGATTGAAATAAATGACTTCAGCCACACACTAACCATGAGTGAAAGAAATGTTTTTGTGTTATTATTCATATTCTCTGAAAAATGGCCAAGAAATCATAAATTCTGCCAGGGTATGTAAACTTATGAGCACAACTGTATGTATCTAGAAAGGAGGGGTCAGAGTATGATGTCTCACTGGCCCAAGGCAGCCCCAGGCAGAAGCCTCAATGAAACTTCCAAACTGGTTGCGAGTATATTTTTATATGGGTCAACAAGTACATAGTTCAACCTCCCATAATAATAATACTAATAATAAAATACTATGCAAGTGCTCAAACACTGAAGAAAAATAAGAATTGCCTAAATAAAATGTTAGGTCTACAGATAGTCACTCACCTTCTTGTGTTTTCCTTCCTTCTCTTTCTTAGGCATGCTGTCAGGCTGTCCCGTTTTACATGTGTCCTGATGAAACAAACATCAAGAGGTTATTAGTGATTTTTATGTGTTTTAAGTTCCATCTGATAAACATATTAATTTAATTTGTGCACAGTTTCTCAATGTTGTGATATTGCAGAGCTGAAATTATGAAGAATTATGTCTCTATATTTGTGACCTTATCTGAAATACTGCTGGTCACAAGTTTACAACGAACCTTCTTGTTTTACATTTATCATTTAAGAAAGGCATCTGAGAAATATGAGATATATGTGCCAAAATAAATAAGAGTAACCGCCAGAAATATTACATGCTGGTAACCGCTCAATGGCTGAAATAAAAATCATAAGAATGATGAGTTTATAAAGCAATGCTGGACAAATCTGCCCAGATTTGATTTGGCTGGGGTTACACGAACCTTGCTCAAAATTTGATAAACTCAAAATTGGGGGCAAATCCCATTAAAGTCTATGAGGGTGCATTTGTTGTTAAAGTCTACCCATTTTTTAGGGCTAAAAGGCAAACATCTGCTAAAACAGGTATAGAAAACAGGGCACTGACATGGAAGCCATGCATTAATGCAATATAAATTAAAAGAAAAAATACTATCCAGCGCAGAGAGGGTCTTTTCATGTGGTTTCCAGGGGAACACTGAAAATATACAATCCCCCGCATGCTATATTATTATTATAATACAGGATTTATATAGCGCCAACAGTTTAAGCAGTGCTTTACAAATTGAGGGTAGACAGTACAATTACAATACAATTTAATACAGAAGGAATCAGAGGGCCCAGCTCGTTAGAGCTTACAATCTATGAGGGAGGGTCAAGAGATATAAGAGGCAATAACTGCAGTGGATGTGCTGATGGATAAAGTAAATGTACAGATTGTTAGGTGGGGGCAGGATAGGCTTCTCTGAAGAGATGAGTTTTCAGGGATCGCCTGAAAGTGGACAACGTTGGAGAAAGTTGGACAGATTAGGGTAGAGCATTCCAGAGGATGGGAGAGTCTCTAGAGAAGTCCTGGAGGAGAGCATGGGATGAAGTGACAAGGGAGCTAGAGAGCAGGAGGTCTTGCAAGGAGCAAAGAGAGTGATTTGGTTGGTATATTGTGAACAGGTCAGTGATGTAGCTGGGGGCCAGGTTATGGATGGCTTTGTAAGTTTTATTGTTAGTATGTTGAATTGAATTTGTTGGTTAAGTGGCAGCCAATGGAGGGATTGGCAGAGGGGTGTAGCAGACGCTGAGTGGTTTGTAAAGTGATGAGCCTGGCAGCAGCGTTCATGATGGACTGAAGCCTAGAGGTAAGCCAATCAGGAGGGAGTTGCAGCAGTCGAATCGAGAGATGACCAGGGAGTGGATTAGCAGCTTTGTGGTGGTGTCATTGGTTAGGAAGTGGTGTATCTTGGAGATGTTGCGTTGGCTGAGGTGGCAAGCTTTGGATAGCGATTGGATGTGGGGCCAAAAGAAGAGTTCAGAGTCTAGGATTACACCTATGACCTTGGCATGGGGGGGGGTTGCTAGTTGAGCTGTTGAGTTTGACAGAGAAATCAGGGGAAGTGGTATGTGTGGGGAGGAAATATCATGAGCTCGGTTTTGGATAGGTTGAGTTTGAGGAAGTGATATGACATCCCAGCTGATATGTCTGTTAGTAATTCGGTGATGCATGAGGAGACAGATGGAGAGAGCTAGGGGGTGGAGAGATAGATTTGGGTGTCATCAGCCTCATGGGAGGCAATCAACTGACCCAGGGAGGTGGTGTAGATTTAGGAAAGGAGAGGTCCAAGAACAGAACCTTGGGTCCTTGGGGGACCCCAATGGAGAAAGAAAGAGGAGAGGAGGAAGTAGAGTTGTAGGTGACACTAAAGGAGTGGTAGGGTAGGTAGGATGAGAACCAGTGAAGAGTACAGGCGTGAAGACCAAAGACAGATACAATGCAGGCTTACATTGCTGGGAGGGTGTCCATTGATGTCCTCCTGTGATTGCGCTAACAGCGCACCCCCTGCGGTGTGCGGGCGCCACGCTCTGTGATCGCTGTGTCCTTTGGACATAGCTGATCACAGATCAGGGTAAAGAGCCAATCACAGCAGCCCTTTACCACGTGATCAGCTGTGTCCAATGACAGCTGATCACAATGTAAACACAAGCCGGTTATCAGCATTCCTTTCCTCAGGAGGAGAGCAGAAGAGAGCCGATAACCGTCTTGTGTGATATCGAACATCTACAATGATAATCAAGGCATTGATTATCAGTGTCCGGATTATCAGTGCAGTCCCAACCAGTGTTGCCTATCAATGCCCACCAGTGCTGCCAATTAGTGTCCACCAGCGCTGCCAATCAGTGCCCCCAGCGCTGCCAATCATTGCTGCCAGTCAGTGCCTCCTCATCAGTGTCACCTATCAGTGTTGCCTATCAGTGCCTATCAATGCCGTCTAGCAGTGCTTATCATTGACACCTATCAGGGCCCATCGGCACTGCCTACCAGTGTCAACCAATGCCACCTCATCAGTGCCAAAAAGTGCAGCCTATCAGTGTCCATCAGTGCTCATCAGTGCAGCCTATTAGTGCAGCCTCATTAGCACATATCAGTGAAGGAGAAACATTACTAGTTTGCAAAATTTTATAGTAAAGGCTATTTTTCGTGTAACTTTAACAGCATGACATGCTTTTTCATTAAACAGTAACCGGCCCACTAGACAAGGCAGATATAAAGTATCCAGTAGGTCACTGTGACTGTCCTACTGGTGGCCACATTTTTTCAACCTGTCATTTAGAAGTAAGAGACCACAGATAATATAGCAATGTAAAACTGGCTAGTAGCAGGACAGTTTTAATGATGGAGAATCAGCAAAAATGTGTTAGAGAAAGAGATTATAAAAATTAAGAGATCACAGATGACAATCGTGTAAAATTTACAAGCCTTAGGCTCCTTTCACACTGCAGCGACTTGAAAGTCGTGTGATTCGACGCGATTTTGCGGGTGCGATTTCAGGGAATGCTTGTGAAAACTTGAGGTCTATGGACCTCAACTCGCATGAAGGTCAGACCAAAGTAGTGCACTACTTTGAAGTCGCCACGACTTGAAGTCGTACATATATGAATAGTTGTCATTGAAAATCATGGGGAACGACTTGTCATGTGACTTTGCAGTCTAAAGTCGCAGGACAACTGACGGGGCTGTCAGTTTTCACGGACTCCGCTAGCTCAGCAGGGATCGATCCGTTGATCTCCGCTAAGCCGGCGGATGACAGGTCCGCCTCTGCTCACTGTGCAGAGACGGACCTATCAGAGCCCCGCTCTCCTCTATGGGCAAATCAGATTAAAACAGATCCACCTGTCCGTTTTCATTCGATCCGATACGCCAGACGGATGGAAAATAGGGTTTCCATCTGTATGGATTTAGTGGACCGGACCGGATCAGATAGCAGTGGATGTCAGCGTATATGTCACCGCTGACATCTGTCGCTCCATAGAAGTAAATGGAGTGTCCACCTGAAAAACGGACAGGTGAACCTGATCGGTCGGAATGTGTGAAAGGGGCCTTGGGACAATTTTAAATAGGGCTAGGCCCAAATTTACTAGAGACAAAGAGCACTGACTGGGGTTTTACTAAAAGAATTAAGATACTACAGAAGATATAGCAGTGTAAAACTGTCCAATAGCAAGACAGATTTCATTTAGGCAGGATCATTTCCAACTGAAAGCTTATTAGCCAGGCTTCTAGGGAGGCCCAAATGACCAAGTATGACAATAAAATGAAAGGGGTTATAGGGGCTATAAAGCGCTGCGCAAACTGTCGGCGCTATATAAATACTGTATAATAATAATAATAATAGGGGCTTGTCCAAGAAGGCAACCGGAGCAGACATTTGAGGCTACAGCTTTGCTGTTCTATGATCCTTTTATCCATTTTTTGCTGGGGATTGCAACTACTAACTGCCTTTGTACCCTGAATGCCTGAAGCTGGCTAGAGGCAAAATGCTCGCTGGATGCAAGCGCCCTCCCGCTCCCACCACGAGCAAAAAAAGCCTGCCCAAGTCTGCTGCGCCAGCCAGATCTAACATGGTGTCACAGACAGAGCTATGCAACCAGGCCACTCTGAACCAGCAAAACTTTTTGGCCCTCATGCAGGCGATTACCAACTGCCAATCAACCCTCACCTCAAAAATTGACCATCTACAGATAGACATAGGGCTGTTACGGCTCAACATGGATAAATTCCTCAAGGAGGTCGGGTATACGGAACATCACATCGGAGAGTTGGAGGACTTCAGCAGGGAGAACTCTATGGCTATCCACAAGTTTCAGCTGAAGGTGAGGACCCTGGAGTCATAGACAGATGAAACAGAGAATCGCCATAACAATCTTCATAATGTGGGCTTGCTTGAAGGGTGCTAAGGGGCAAGATTTGGCCACTCTCAGCTTGTTTGCAGTCGAGAGGGCCCATAGGTTGCCACCTACCAAGGGCCCGTTGGGCTCTACTCCCCACACTTTTATTTTCCACCTATTGAACTTCCGTGATCGAGATTTAATTATACGCAAATCCAGGAAGACAGAGTCTCAAATATGAAAATCTCCCGGTTGATGGTCTTTCCAGACTACTCCATTGAAACGCAATGGCCTTGCGGCACCTTCCAGCATGTGAAATAACAGCTTTGTAATCATGGCATCAAATACGTGTACAAGATGATGAAACAGTCAAGTTCTTCACGCTGCCTGAGGAGGCCCCCCATGGCTTGAGTCCCTGTCTGGTGGCTTACAAGTAACCCTGCAGTTTGTTCTGCAATGGCAGCTTTTACATGTTTCTACTGTTTGTTTTTTTGTTTTTTTAGTGTGCTGTACTGCTGCAGGGCTGTTTTAGGGGGGGTCACCCTGTGTCCCCCCCTTTGCTTGATGAGGGGTGTCTCATTTAACCGTGCTCTCTCGCAACCCACCAATCCATCTGCTGTTGTTACTTCTCTATCTGGATACACTGCCCCTCTTCTACCCTGCAATGCCTTGTGCCTGTTGTACTTTCTTGGGAGAACTCCTACTGCTGGCATCCTGCATTTCAACGGACCCTCTCCCCTGATTACTCTCTCTGGCGCAATTCAGCAAACTCCACAAACTAATGCTGTTTGTAACATACTAAGTTAGAGTCCTCAGAGTTTTCTCTGATTGAACTTCAATCCCTTCTAGTTATGCATGTCTAGCAGCATTTTCTGGAACTGTCTCTTTTACTGTTCTGGTTGGTTGCTCTTTACATGACCCCACTGGGTGGTATACAGTTGACTGTTCGGGAATCTAAGCTATCTCAGTTTTTTGGGGGGATACAGGGTGGGGGGGGCATTTTAGAACTACTATTGGGTTCCTTATTTCTGTTGGCATGTTGGGGAAGGGTTTTTCTAGGGGTTTACTCTTGTATTCCTTCATTACTATGCCTAGGTCCCATTGTATGTACAGCTATATTGGATTCATGGGATTCTTGCTTTCTCCGGGTCCAACAGGGTACCTTTTGCGTTTGCCCAGAAATATATCTCAATTGGTGCTCATGGCTCATTTTACGATTGTATCATGGAATGTTAGGGGTCTAAATGACAAGATTAAGAGATCTGTGGTGTTCGGCTATCTTAAAACCTATAGCCCCCTCATTTGCATATTGCAAGAGACCCACTTAACAGGCAGAAGAGTACTGAGCCTTAAGAAACCATGGGTGGGTCACTACTACCACGCTGCATAGTCTTCTTATGCCTAGGGAGTTAGTGTTCTTGTTCAGAAGACCCTGTCCTTTTCCCTGCTAGATCTTAGGCAGGACCCGGAGGGCAACTATGTTGTTTTACATACTGTGGTGGATACTATGGATATGGGGATTTTGGGAGTGTACCTTTCTCCGCCAGTGCAGACTTCCCACTTTCATAAGCTGACGTCCCTTCTTGCTTCCTTTCCTACCACTAATGTAATAATTGCAGGGGACTTTAATATGACCCTGTGCCCTGCGCAAGATAAGCTTACCCCCGATGTGACTAGGGAGACTTCACTTTCCAAATGGACTGCTCTGCATGGGCCGTGGAATGCCTGGTGGTGGAAACACCCTACTGAACGCAGTTATACCTATTTTTCCTTTACATATAACACAATGGAGTTGATTTTGCTAAAACTGAAGAGTGCAAATTCTGGTGCAGTTGTGCATGGTAGCCAATCAGCTTCTAACTTCGGCTTGTTCAATTAACGTTTGACAATAAAACCTGGAAGCTGATTGGTTTCTATGCAGAGCTGCACCAGATTTTGCACGCTCCAGTTTTAGTAAATCAACCCCTATGTCGGGCATTGACCTTATATATGTGTCTGCAGAATTACCAACTAAGGTGTGGGGGGTCTCCATACTCCCGAGGGGTATATCGGATCATGCTCCTATGATTCTAACCTTGCATACCTGTTATGCCCTCTCATAGGGTGTGGAGACCCTCTTGCTTTTGGATTTCCAAAGAGAGGATGGAACCTTTTAGCTGCTGAAGCACTTAGGGCCTACTGGCCTCTGAACCAGGGATCTGCAGCCCCCGTGGTGCTCAGAGATGCCTTTTAAAGCATATATTAGGGGGCAATATCAACCCATGATTTTTGAGGCCTGCAAGAATTCTACTTGTGCCCTAGAGTCCCTAGAGACTAAGGCTCAAAATCTTGAGCAAGTTTGTGGGAGCTCGTAACCCAGTTACTTTCTTTGATACGCAGGCAGCATACCGCGAGGTTGAGCTTCTTAAAGTTGAGGGTGCTTGGAAACGGCAGTTGCACCAGACGCAGCGCATCTTTGAGCAGGGAAACAAAATTAGCCACCTTTTGGCCTGGCTCTCTAAGGCTCCTTTCACACATACGGACCGTTTGTCCGTTTTTCATTCATCCGTTGACGGATGAAAAACGGACATTAATGCAACTCTATGGAAAAACTGATGACAACTGATGATCAGCTATTTTCATCAGTTTTCATCCGCTTCCGTCAGCATCCGTTTTTTTGAACGGATGAAAGTCCTATTTTTCATCCGTCAAAAAAACGGATCGGACGAAAAACGGATGTAAACTGACGAACGGTCAGTTTTTCATCCGTTTTTGCATTGGTAGTGAATGTAAAAAAAAACTGATGAAAAACTGATGACAACTGATGAAAAACGGATGAAAAAACGGATGAAAAAACGGATGAAAAACGGATGAAAAACGGATGAAAAACTGATGAACTGATGAACTGATGAACTGATGAACGGTCCGTGTGTGTGAAAGGACCCTTAGGGTC
>BLSH010390373.1:306219-329962 GCA_018402905.1 Glandirana rugosa
AGCCAAGAGTCACATGTCTACGACCCCCTGTCTACGTCGTAGTCTGGCTACGACGTAGGCAGATCCATTCATATTACCCCCTTTTTTTGTTTTGGGTATGAAGAGAAAATTATAATCGATTTCTTTGGTATCCGAACACCAAGGAAACTCGTCACAAAAAGTTGAGGTCAGGAGTTCCGTGGGGTTGTCCAGTACAAAAGTCCTAAAGGTACTCAAACGTGTCCGCTAAACTAGTCAAATCAGTTGTCATCAGTTTTTCCATAGAGTTGCATTAATGTCCGTTTTTCATCCGTCAACGGATGGATGAAAAACGGACAAACGGTCCGTATGTGTGAAAGGGGCCTTAGGCAGTGTTTTTCAACTCCAGTCCTCAAGGCACACCAACAGGTCATGTTTTCAGGATTTCGCTCAGATGAAACAGCTGTGGTAATTACTAAGGCAGTGAAACTGATCAAATCGCCTGTGCAAACTCATGGAAATCCTGAAAACATGACCTGTTGGGGTGCCTTGAGGACTGGAGTTGAAAAACACTGCTCAAAGGAACCACAAGCCTATGGTTTCTTTAGCTAATATTAAAAGAGAAGTATGGGTTTTGTTTTTTTCCCCCATTATACTTACCTAGACGGATGCAGCATCGGTCTGATGCTGCATCTGTCCCCCAGCATCTGTACACTGAGAACCGAGCCATCAAACATCGCCAATGGCTCGGTTCTCTCTGATCCCCAAGCAGAGAGCTGCTGGCTGTCAATCAGCAAGCCCTCCGCTTTGCTCCTCCACGCTCACTGGAGTGCTGAGCTGTGGAGGGGCGGCTCGCTGAGAGGCTAAGATGGCTGTCGGTCCAGGCACCTGGAGTATCTGGGCTCTTGAATTCGTGATGATGCAGTGCCTGTCCTGACTTCTGTGACGTCAGCAGAGAGCAGACTTTAGTCTCCTGTGACCCATAGGAGAAGTATGGCCAAATGAGCTCAGGCCGTACTTCACCTTTAAAGAATTAAAAATAAAAAAAGCTGGGACTTTAAATGAAGCACGTGACAAACAGCTGGTAAAATTGGCAATACATGAAAACACATTTGTTAATTGATATACTGTATATACCGGTTGAATCACAGCACAACGCAATGTATAAATATTAATGTTAAGAGCTGATTTGTAATTTTGGAACTTCATCAACAGATTGCAAACAATTATTCATGATTACAAAAAGTTCATGTATATAGTTAGACATATTCATATATATGCAGGTTGAATCATAGCACAATGCAATGTACTGTATAAATAGTGATGTTAAGAGCTGATTTGTAACTTTAGATCCTTATTAACAGATTACAATAAAATAGTTCATGATTACAAGAGTTCATGTGTACGGTCAGACATATAACGCATAATTATTGTAAAAAAATCGCATCTCGAAAAGCTGTACATGTTTCCTGCAATTTGCTCCACTTCCTCAGGAGCAGATGCAAGTAGCATATCTGCAAAAAATGTATGGGTACCAATAAAGTCTGATGATTGACCAAAATGGGGGGGGGGGGGAAGCCATTTTAAGTTCACAGCCGTTTAAAGTTCACACTCCAAAGGATATTTCTAAACATCCAAAAGGCAGGGGGTGAGGATATGATGTCACACACTGCACAGCACACAGCTGAGTGTAATCTGAGACTTCAGTGATTGGACACATCCTCTCTACCTAGTTCCATAGGGAAATATGCGCAGTTGAGGCTGCCATTCACCTACAGTGTGCTGGAGGGGGAGCAGGGTCATCTCCTTGGTTTCCATGGTGACGAGATTAACAGTCAGAAATGACCCATGCAGATAGCAGAAGAAGGATAAGCAGACAAGATTCACACTATGTGCATTAGATTGAGGCAAGTACACACTATAGAAAGATATGCTTTGTTCATTTTTAATTTCAGAGGTTTAAAACCATTTTTACACAGCTGCCCAGTTTCTTAAAGTGATTGAAAACCCTCACATAGACCCAGTGAAATGACTAGCTTCAGATGAGATAAAACAATTCCTCCTACAAAATGTATAACGGTTTACATGCAACATCTCTTCTTTAGATCATTCTAAAACCACACAGATCAAAATATTTTTTTCAACTGTAGCTGCAGAGGTGGAGATCTCAATGAGGGGAGCTCCGACTGGAGGGAAGGGACACGCCCCCTTCACACAGTACACGGAGAGCATGCAAAGCTAAGGATATGAATCACAGGCTGTGTGCTGGAGCTCCCCATCACCCTTTTTATCTTCTGGTCTCGGGAATACCTGTCAGAAGTGGCTCATGTTGATAACTGAGGAACAAGGGAGCAGAAATAAATCACACTCAGTGCTTTGGATAAAGGCAAGTACACCGTATTTCATGACTGAGGTTTACAACCACTAATATCTACTGGGGCCCCTTGACTACAGAGGCTATTTTCTGTAAAGGGTGATGTTTTCAATTAGGGCCCATTCACGGTATATGCAGTTACCTGCATTTTTCTGCATGGAAAAACACAGGTAACTGCAATGACACGTAGAAAAAATAGTTCACATCAGAATGCTGTCTTTCTCTGTATTCCATATCAGTGCATAATATCACACTGCAATACACAGAAACACATTTAAATGCATCAAAGTGCATAACAATGCAACATACCTCTCACCCACAATAGGTCAGAGGACACATGCCTCTGAAAAATAAATATATTCAGAAAAACAAGCATAATAATGCACAGAAACGCACATAAGCAAGCAAAAAACTGTAAAAAAAAAACGCACATGGAAGTGTGCAGAAATGCACCAAAATGTAATGCACTGCGTGATTCTGTCCCCTGACAATGTCCTCTGGTGACAAAACGCATTGGGTCATGTGCGTTAGTGTTGGATGTGCTCGATCCCTCTTTACCTTTTTACTCATTTTCCCCAGAGCTCTGCTGATTTCCATCACCCAACCGTGTGCAAGCAAAAATTACTTTTCTTATTTTCCTGGCACCTGATGGAGTATTCTTTACAAAGTGAAGTTTCCTTGCATTTACTAAGCTCTGAAGAAAATGAGTGCAGCTGTGCATGCAAAGAGTCTGTTTGCCCTTAGTAAATTAACCCCATTGTGTGATTATGACTATTTTCTTTCACACTTTTGTCATCTGACTTTACACTTAAAGGCATATGCACCTATTTTTTTTACATCGCTAATTCTAAATGAAATTCCTCTCACTTTACACTGTCATATAAACTGAATTTTTTTATTGCAATTACTAAACCCACAACAGTAAAACCTGTCTGTATGTGCAGCATAGCATGCTTGTTATATTCACTGTGGAAATTAAGGAGTTATCCTCAGCATTGTTTAAAAGGGGCTATTTTATCTTGCATGTATAGATTCTTCCCTCCAGCACTGTCAGTCTGAGCAAGTCCATATAATACACAGCAGGGTGGTAACGCTGCACATGCTCAGTTTGGTCTCTTGTGCTGGATAGAGCATTTCCTGTTTCAGTTGAACTGTTCAGGTGACATGATATTGACATCACACATGTGGACATGTATAGAGGCTGTAGTGGAAATCTCCTCCTACTTGAACACACAACTATGGACAACTTGTACAGTTTATCAGGAAACCATAGTATACAGATCATCCCAAAAGGTATATAGTGGCAGTATTTTAATGTAAAAAGATTTATAAGCTGTGGGCACTGTGGGGGGCAGATGAACTATTTTCATATTACTGGGCTTACTTAATTTTTCAGTAAGGGCAATTCTTTAGCATTTCTATGTGCATTGTAGTGTGAATGGGCTCTCAAGATATAGCAGTGTAAAATTAGCCAACGGCATTACAGTTTTGATCTAACATAATAGTCCTAAATGATGTATGCCCAACTTTTATTTTATCTATGCTGTAAGGATACCCCCACCACACACACACGCACACACACACACACACAGACACACACACACCACACACAAAAGCACACATTTTTAAGGTAAGGCTTGTAGCAAAAAAAGACAGTTTAATCTAAAATAATGGACAAACAGAGCAATAAGGTACATCAGCCTGGGTCATTTGTTAAATGATTAAACAGTGTCACAAACCAACTGAATGGCCAGCTTTTACATTCACAAGGAAATCAGCCTCATTATAAAATGCTAACAGTACCAATAGGGGGACCTGGACACAGCAAAAGCAAGGGCTAACATGTTTCAAGGGCTAGACATGTGCGGTTCGTTACATTCTGACAAATTTTTAATTGTTTGGAGATTCGGATATATCTGAATATCCTAATTACAGTATAAAGAAGTTTACCGAATGTTCCGAATACCGAAACAAAATTCGTCTGAATTCCTGAAATTCTAATAGAATTTTACATCGCATTCCATTCGAATTTGAACTGTAAGCTTACTTTTGAAATCAAAGACTTTGTGTGTTGTTAGAGAACCATTTCAAAATAATATTGTTTTTGTTAAGCCAAGGGTGATTTAAAGGGTCATTGTAATCATTTGATGAAAATTTTCTTTTGTTCACTTTGCTGCATTCAAATCAAAAAAATATAACATTTATTTTAGACCGATTCAAAAATGTATCGATTTGAATTGAAAAAAAAAAAAGGTAAATTCGAAGAAAATTCGAAAAATTCCAAATACAAATTCCAAATATGGATTGAACGAGTCAACCGAATTTAACTAAACAAAATAACTAGATTAATGAATCGAAACAAAAAAAAAATTTGTCATGCACGTGCACTACTGAAGGCCTAGGAACATACAATAAAAAAAATAATATACGCTCAAAATAAATGAAAACCCCAAAAAATCGACTCCCTGAGACAAAACCCAATTTTTTTTTAAAAGGAAGCCTTTCAGGAAAAAAAAGATTGCCATGGATGGGACAGCAGCGAAAAGTGGCTGCTGACCTCAAATCAACCACAAAATAAAATAAAAGACAAAAAATATAATAAGAAGAAAAAGGCAAAGAATTCAAGAATAAAAGTACAGTTTCTTACCTGCAGTTTGTCAGGTTTCCCTATTACAGCTTCCAATTCACTGTCATTGCTCTGTGCCATTTTACAATGAGGGGGCTGGTTGATCCAAAAGCCCCATTAATCGCTCTTTTGGCTATAGTTCAAAAGCCATGCAATGCATAATGGTTTAAAAAAGAACTTTATAGGATAAATCTGCACAGGATATTTTCCAGTCTTGCAAATCTCCAGCCCAGAGGATTCACCTCGAACCCACGGTAGAAGCAAACTCAAACCTCATCCCTAATAGGAAGAATAAAAGGTGGCATGAGAGGAAATTACAGGCCAATGACCCTTTCATAGGGGAAGGGACAGTTTCCTTTGGGCTACAGAAAATGTACCACACAAAGTGAATGGTAGTGATCGGTGGCCATGGGGACAGGTGGGTTATGTCTTAGGATATGGTTTATTTTAACACACCTTTTTTCTTACATATATAAGCTAAAAAAAGAGATAAAGTGTAAATGATGAGCTGAAAAAGATAACTGCTGCTCTGTGAAATGGACTTGGGTTCACTTAAATAGACTAATAAATAAAATTCCATGCCACCATGACAAGTAATACTAGTGAAATCCATTTCAGAGACGTGTTCCTCCAGCATTGACTTGCTTTGGTGGTCTTGGCATTCAAACTCCTATCACCACAGAGATGCCGAGAAAGTGAAAGCTGAAAGGCTTCCCTCAGTCAGGTGCTTGATCACAAATATCAACTGTAAACACATAGCTGTATAATTATCATCTGCCTCGGGTTTTAGTTCCAATAATGATCTTAAATTGAGGAGTATCTGCACTCAGGGCCTCTGGCCAAACATATAACGTATTGTACTGCCTCAGGGTGCAAATGCCCCCTGCCCAGTCTTTCCAATGAGAACTCACCACTATAAGACTATAACTGCTTGAAAAAAAAGGCTCTGACTGGCATTTCCTTTATTCCTATTTCAATTAATTAACTAACCATTAAGAATAAGCTTCAGGTGTGAGTCAATGGAAGGTTCAACCAAAACACTAAAGCCCCATACACATGGTACAACAGTTGTACAACTACGGTCGTACAACCAGCTTGTTGTACGATCAGATGCAACAGTCGTACGACCGGACATCAAAAATTGTATGTCGGCTGTTGTGTCTTGCATACTGACGTGCACTAAGCGATCGTACGACCAAGCCTAATGTAGTGACATGCTACGAGCGTATAAAGAGGAAGTTCAGGTGAATGTGATTTGTGAATTAGGAACATAGGTTTACACGAACTGACACTTCCGGGCTTCCTGACTTCTGAGCATGCATGTTTTGCACGTACAATTTGTTGGACCAACTTCTCTGTACACACGGTACAACAGTCGTACGACCGCTTGTTGTACAACAAAAGTTTTCTAGTCTGCTCATCCAACTTCTGTTGTACGACCATTGTACATCGGCTGTTCTAATCGCGCATACTAACGGTCGGATGAGCGTACAACAAGAAGTCCTTTTCGCACGACCGTCGCACCATGTGTACGAGGCTTTAGTACGCTGTCGTACAGCGGTTGTACAACTGAAGTTGGATGAGCAGACTAGAAAACTTTGGTTGTACAACAAGCAGTTGTACAACTGTTGACTCGTGTGTACAGAGAAGTTGGTCCAACAAAGTTGTACATGCAAAACACGCATGCTCAGAAGTCAGGAACACCCAGAAGTGTCCGTTCTGGGAAACCTACGTTCCTAATTCACAAATCACATTCACCTGAACTTCCTGCGTTAGGCTTGGTTGTACAATCGCTTAGTTCATGTCAGTACGTGAGACACAACAGCCAACATCCAACTTGGTCCAAACCGTTGCACCCGTGTGTACGAGGCTTAACTATTCATGGTTCACCAAATGGGTGTAGTAAATGCCAGATTGGGCCTATTCACCCACCAGAACTTCTGGCTGGTGCTGCATCTGAAGGTGATTTATTTGCTGCAGTATCAGTACCGCTACTAAATGACAGCTTCCCAGCCCATTTGTCGGCTTGTTTCACATAATAAAAAAGACGATCATTGACCAAAAATGGTTATGACATTTTGAGGCATGTTTTTTTTCTATAAAATACTTTGTGAACAGCATCTGTTTAATTACATTCTACATTTTCATTACTACGTACCCCTTACTCATTTACATGGGGGGCAGATGTTCATGTACCCTACCAATGTACCATCCTAATGTTGAAGGCACGTGGCCTTGTATAGTTTAGGAAGGGGGATGCATACTTCCTGTTCACTTTGCTTTTACTTTACTTGTATTTTACAAGCTTTATACAGATTGTATTTTTTATCTTTTGTTTTCCAAGTAAACATTTTTTTTATATTTCAAAGCATTCCAAGAACACTGGCGGTTATTTACAGGGACATCACAACTTGCCTTGCAGCTCCTTTTGTGGAATAGAAATTTTTTAGTCCTAAGTTCCTAACCATAATAAACAAAGCAATAAACTACATACCAAACCACTATATTCTTTTATGTTCAATGTCACACTAGCTGAGCTCAAGGGTTACACAGCTATGAAACGCTGTGTCTGGCAGGGCAGGAGAGCTGACTTTTCTCTGCTGCAGGATAACACAGATTTGGTCCCTCCCTCAGCCAGTGTATGGGCAGTGAGAAGACAAGCGGGATACTGATGAGCCTATCTCGCTGTCACTCAGCTGTCCACTCTTATCAGCATGTTCCCTGGTAGCACAACAGGTAGCAGAGGATCATTTTTTGTGATGTTTGCTGGTCAGACCAGTATGTTATCTGATTATCTGACAGATTACAGCTTCTGGAGAGGATCGTAGAAGTATGGTCTTTACAGAGGATGGTTTTTGATATAAGAGAATGCTCTGTCTGTTGGTCACATCAGCTTGAGATTTGGTGAGTTTTTTTAACATAAGTGGTGGTGGATAGTCACGAAATAGAGTATTCAACACAATAGGATTTTTTCATTTTGGTTTTTCTGTGGGTTTTTTTTGAAGATATAACACAGTATTCAGATCCCTTGAGGACAATTTCATCTATTGAACTGCACAGATGAACTTTCACAGAGAAGAACTTTTTCTTTCTTTATTTTTTAGGCTGGGTTCACACTGATGAGGCCAGGGGTCAAAGCAGGGGGTCCGGTGAGTGTCTGCTCACTGATTCAGGTGCCAATGCTCACCAATTCAGGTGTGAATTTGCACCTGAAATGGAGCCAAAGACGCACAGGACCCTTTTCCAATGCGGACCGCAGCCTCCCCGGAGCTGTGTTCTCGGCTCCAAAAAAAAAACACCAAAAAAAACTAAATAAAAAAATCCTCTTGTGTTGAATACTTTATTTCATGACCATCCACCACCACTTATGTTAAAAAAACTCACTAAATCTCAAGCTGGTGCGACCAGAGCAATTCCTTATATCAAAAACGATCCTCTGTAATTACCATACTTCTACGATCTTCCCCAGAAGCCATATTCTGTCAGATCCTCAGATAACATATTGGTGTGACCAGCAGACATCACAAAAAACAATCCTCTCCAGCGACCACACACATAAGATCTTCTCTAGAAGCTACAAATCTGTCAGATCTTCAAATCCTCAGGTACCAATTTATCATAAATATATTCCTGTTGATGTAATTATAGTTTTCTCCATGCTTAGATCTGGATCCATCTTCTCATTTTGAAATCTGACTTTCATGTCCTTTACACCAAATTCTGATCCTGAATGTTGCAGCTGAAATTGAGACTCATTAGACCAGGTAACATTTTTCCAATCTTCTATTGTCCAATTTTGGTGAGCCTGTGCGAATTGTAGCCTCAGTTTCCTGTTCTTGGCTGACAGGAGTGGCACCCGGTGTGGTCTTCTGCTGCTGTAGCCCATCTGCTTCAAGATGTGATGTGTTGTGTGTTCAGAGATGGTATTCTGCATACCTTGGTTGTAACGAGTGGTTATTTGAGTTTCAGTTGCCTGTCTATCATCTGGAACCAGTCTGCCCATTCTCCTCTGACATCAGCAAGGCATTTTGCGTCCATACAACTGCCACTCACTGGATATTTTCTCTTTTTTGGACCATTCTCTGTAAACCCTAGAGATGGTTGTGTGTGAAAATCCCAGTAGATCAGCAGTTTTTGAAATACTCAGAGCAGCCCGTGTGTTAGCAACAACCATGCCACACTCAAAATTGCTTAAATTCCCTTTCTTCCCCATTCTGATGCTCGGTTTGAACTTTAGCAAGTCATCTTCACCATATCTAGACCCCTAAATGCATTGAGTTTCTGACATGTGATTGGCTGATTAGCCATTTGTGCTACTAAGTAATTGAACAAGCCTGCCTAATAAAGTAGCCGGTGAGTGGATATAACCATTATAACCAAGGTAGTCGATAAAATTCTGGAGCATAAGTTACTCATATGGATTTACTCCAACACAAACATCACAATCATCAAAATAAACAATATCATTGCAACATTACCTACTAACCCAGAATATAAATGCTTCAATTATTCATTTATACAAAAATGTGATTTCTAAAACAACTACAAAATGTTCATGGACAGATATTGTACCCACCGGCTGGCTGGCTCCATTTGCTTCTTTCATTGTGCTATTTGTCCTTATGTTGTTTGCCAGATGTAACAGAGAAAGCGACTAAGTGAGTCAAAACTACATGAAACAGATATTAATCATTAAACGCAGACTACTACTCTACAAAATATTGGCTGGACTGTATATTTTATAACGATAAATCATTAACAGTGCATAATCAATATAAAACGATTTCTTTTATAGCCATTTCCCAATTACATGGACTTCAGTTATGCAATGTAATACTGACAGTTCATCTCATGAGTTCTTCATCATGTCAGCGTAACAGGAGCTAAGGTCAGACTTCAAGGCCTGAATTTGTGATGGACGTTCTGTAAAATGGAACTTGGGAGTATAAAGTATGGTTGATATCGTCCTCTTTCTTCTGCAGCTGCAGATTTCTCATTTAAAAATCTACTTAGGTTGTCCTCACTACAAAAACAGATGACCTCTTTTTATAATCTCCTACAAAACCAGAAAAGGAGCCCCATTTCCTTAAATTTTTGGTCAAGGGGGATAACATGTAAAGCTCCTGATAACTTTGAGGAAGTAGAAAAAAACATTCTTTATAACTATAATAACCACACAAGATCTGGTTTCGCAATTTTATTTAATTTACCCACTTTACTATACTGGAAGCTACATAAAATGGAATTGACAAGTTCAGCTAAATGCCGTAGATGTGAGTTCACATCAGGTGATGCAATGCAAATATTTCGGTCATGTCCAATAATTATTAACTACTGAAAACAAATACATCTTCCTGTGGTTTCCGGATAGAACTTCAGCACACCTTACCTTCCAGAGGTACTGTACGTATGTCCCTTTGCCATGATTGATAACTATGTTCCAAGAACAGCTTCCAAGACACTGTTAAGTTTACTTCTGCTCTATGCTAGAAAAACAATACTAATATACTGGAAAAATACTGTGGCACCAACTGCACAAATTAAAGTGGTTCTAAAGCCTTAAGGTTTTTCACCTTAAAGGAGAAGTACAGCCAAAGATGCTTTGGCTGTACTTCTTCTGTGCATCACATGAGTGCAGTTCATTCTGATTGTCTGCTGATGTCACAAAGCCGGTCCAGACTCAGGCAACATCATGACCATATTGTTGGATCTGCCCACATGCCTGGACCGGCACCAGGCTCAGCCTCTCAGCAAGCTTCCCAGCCGCTCTCGCCCTCTCCTCAGCCCAGCGCTACAGTGAGTGGAGGGGCAGAGCAGACAGCGATGACTGACAGTCACCAGTTCTCTGCTCAGGGAGCTGCGAGAACTGAACGATTGATGGTGTTTGATTGCTCAGTTCTCAGTGTCACAGCTGGTGGGGGACAGCTGCAGCATTGGACTGATGCTGCATCCACCTAGACAAGTATGATTCTTAAAAAAAAATAAAACCCATACTTCTCTTTTAATGTATTCTGTGCATTAAGGTGAAATGAAAATGTTCTGTGCTGCAGCCCCCCCCCCCCCCCCAGCACACTCTTTTTCTTACCTGAACCCATCCGATCCAGCAATGTGCATGAGTGCAGCGGCTCCCTCCTCCTCAAAAGCTGTGACATTGGAGCTGGGGGGTCTGTGTCAATAGATGCAGCAATGGGACTCGGGAGTGAGTATGCACGGGTACCCCCATGGAGGCCAGCTTTTTTAGAGGCACCCGCCAAAGAGGAGGGGCATGGAGCTCCAGTGGGGGACCCTAGAAAAAGAAGAAGATTGCAGCTGAGAAGGTAAGTGCAGGCATGTTTGTTACTTTAATTGGACAAAAAAAGAAAACAAGGGTTTTGTATTGCATTAATGTTACAATCTTGGCTGCGCTGTTAGAAGTCATGGGGCCCTGTACAGCCTTCATGACGGGGCCCCCTCAACCCCACCATAACCCCCCCCCCCGAGGTGCAGCAGAAGAGCAGCATTAACTTTATCCATCTACACCCCAAAAATAAAATTAAAAAGTCCCTCCTCTGCTCCAACCTCCTGGGCCCCTCTGTTGACATGGTAGGGTGCAGGAGAATGCAATTTAAGCCCTGGTAAGCAAATAGGAGCAGGGGTGTGGTCTAGTAAAATCAATTCATTTATGCAGAAATAAACAATAAAGCCGCCCGGGCCACCCTGTTAAGCTGATGAGGCCTGGGCCCAGTACAGCTGGCTTATCAATAGTCAGGAATTTACTGTAGCAAACAGGCAGTGCATGCCCCCTAAGCACAACAAAATATGGAGTCCATGGCTAGAAACATCCATGTCTAACACAAGATAGCTAAATGTATTCTACCAGTATAATGGGAGATTGACTTGATTCTTCTTCTCTTGGTACATGATTAATAACATTTGGGATAAGGAGGGGAAGAGGGTATGTTTGTGTGAGTGTAGTTCATAAATGACTTGATAATTGGCAGTGATATTTATGCAAAAGTCACAGATACTGTATACAAAAAGCAAGCCTTACAGACTACTGATGCACAAAATGTACGTACACCTCCCAAGTTTTTGAAATGATAAAGGACACCGTCTCGCACACAGAATGTAGGCAAAAGATACATACATCCCTGCCACGGCCCCCGATTACACAGACTACAAACATCTAATATGCAGAAAATAATTGGCTAAACCACAAAAGTGTTTTTATTTTCCTTTATATTGTTTTTTCAAAAATGGAAAAATCAATTCAAATACTTACTGTGATTTTCTCATCCCGACGAGCTCCATGGCAACACAGCTGGGTATGGGCTCCCCCCCCCCCATCCCATGCCCCCAGAACTTAACTCATAAATTTGAGCCCACCTACAGCTTTGGTGTTCTGTAACTAGTCCTACCAAGCTGGGTGGGATCTGTGCTGCCATGGAGCTCGTCAGGTAAGGAAAAGTA
This sequence comes from Glandirana rugosa, assembly GCA_018402905.1. Taxonomy (NCBI): domain Eukaryota; kingdom Metazoa; phylum Chordata; class Amphibia; order Anura; family Ranidae; genus Glandirana; species Glandirana rugosa. The sequence goes on from BLSH010390373.1 coordinate 318,627, forward strand.
CGGTAAGTATTTGAATTCAATTTTCCGTTTTCCCGAAGGCTCCATGTCAGCACAGTCGGGAACTAACTAGCCAAACAGGGGAGGGATAATGCTACACTCTCCTAAATTCTGGCTAAAAACAGAAGCCAGGATGCCTCTGCCAAACTCAACTGTCATTAAGGCTTCTCCTATACAGCAATGAGCCATGAATGTATATATTTTGGTGCCCCCATAGCTGCCTTGCAGATAGTCTCAGACACTCGGCCTGCTGCCCCTCTCAAGGTTGAGACCCTTCTAGTGAAGAGTGCCGTGATTCTCCTGGCACAGCCAACCCTTTCAACTTGTAGGCCAAGGAGATGAGCTTCACCAACCAAGAGGCAATAATCTTGTTGGAAGCCGTGAAATCATTATGTGTTCCACCTGGAATGACAAACAGATGCTCCAACTTCCTGATGGCAGAAGTCGCCTTAATTAAACATTTTAAAGCTGGGCCCACATCCAAACGGCTAATTTCATGAGTACTCCCCAAAAGGAACATAGGAAGGACAACCTCTTGTGTAATATGGACTCTGAAGGTCAGTTCAGGCACAAATTCGGGCCTTGGTATGAGTACCACCCTGTCTGGGAAGTACGCAAGTATGGGTTCTTTAAACCCCAAGGCCGCCAATGCTGACTCTTGCTGATGCAATTGAGACCAGTAAAGCAGTTTTCAGTGAGAGGTACCACAGGGTGATTGAAGGCATCTGATGCAAAAACGTCCAACACCAATGGGAGATCCCATTTCGGAAACAACAATTCAAGATTTCAACCAAATTACATCTTGAGAAACAGTATTATTAAGTGTTGGATGCCCACTGTATGCCAGTGAAGGCAGAGATAGCCAAAATGTGTGCCTATAGCGTACTAACGCATAGAACTAAATCAAGCCCCGCCTGCAGAAATTTCAGAACAGATTTCTGAAGAGTCCAGTGTAAAATCTTGATCAGCAGTAATCCTGTGAATTTATGCCATATTCTACTATAAGCACTGTTAGCGCTGTCCATTCTTGTTTTTGTAAGAGTATTCACAACCTTCACAGAGCATTTGAGATCCATTAGCCTCTGCCTCTAAAGACCCAAGCCATCAGCCTGAGCCTACTGGATGCTGGACAAATGGGACTTTAGAGAAGATTTGATCTTACACGCAGAAGGAGTCGATCCTTGACACTCATTAGGATAAGCAGAGGGTACCAATGCCCCTTTGGCCAATCTGGGATCATTACCAGAACTGTCACCCTCCACCGCCACAGCCTCAGCTGGAAGCTGAGGATCAGAGGAAGCTGCAGAAAGGTATGCACTGTCTTAAAGACCCACTCTGTGATCAGCACCTCCAACCCCCCCCCCCCCCGATTGCGTGAGAATTCTGTACCCTATCAAATATATAGCAATATTCAGCGCAAAGTCATAAAAATCAGTTGCACTGCACAGCAGGCTGAACACTTATGACAAATTCACATAGACCAGTAGAAAAAAATAAAAACGAAGTGCAGCGCTATGTGCAACTTAAAAAGTCTTTGAGTTCATATACAACATTTAATAAAGTCCTTCCAAGCAGTAAGAGGCAATTAATAAGTCTTCAAGAGGACTGGATGAAATGGTGCACAAAAATTGCCACCAGGGGCCAGAGGGCCTATAATACACCTTCCCCACTGGGGAGCAAATGAGTTTTCTGCAATGGCTTCTTGGAGGAAAATCGACTTAGATTCCATAGATGCATGTAAAAGAAAATAATACACATCTAGTTCTCTCTGTAGAGTTAGATCCCATACATTAACACGGATCAAGCCAATATCAGTTACGAATAGAGAGATGATCCCTCATGTGTCACAGGACAGACAAACACTTGTGTGCAGACCCTCCATCGACAACGCACACTGCCGCTCACCTCCTCACTGGGACCACAAGGCCCAAAATGCACCTTCCTCATGGGAGGTTATAAAGCTGGTTCCTTATCAGACTCCAAACTTGCTTCAGCACGGTGCTCCTCATCAAAGATGGTCGCCTCCCCGTCCTCATTTCCACCAAGCAGCATCCGGGTCAGGGTGAGGGGAGCCGGAGGGGTTGTATGGTGCCGGTTGGTGGCGGAGAGGACGGGATGAGTATGGTGTGGGGAATCCTGAGGCAGGAAGCCAAACAGACCACTATTAAATATAGGCTTCACCTTCTCAGATCAAGACCTATGCTGTGATTGAGTATGTCCTTGAAGGCCACAATATCTTCTGATGGTAAGGTCATGTATCTGGCCAATCCCACCAGGGACACACACTGACCAAATGAGTGATCCCAAACCCTGGACATCTTTCAGTTCAAAAGGGCATAACTTTGACATCCTGCTGTGACATCATACTCCAATCTTGTAGAACGAGAACTTTTTTCCTCCACCATAAGGGCATAGTCAAGCTGTCCTCTGGAGGCACTTGAAATACTTACACAGCTTTACTTCTATTTAAAGGCATTTCACTGATCTTACAAAAGGACGAATAAAAAAAAATCTGGACAAAGGTTGCCCATATCTTTCTGTTCAGAAGAGACTGAAGAGGATTGCTTGGCTTGAGAAGGTTTTGAGACCAGTTTTAATGGCCCTGAAAGGAAGACTAGACATTGCCAGCATAGATGGCCCTTGAATAAGATAAAATCAGCAATTTCTTTAGAGTGCATTGACCATATGCTTAAAGTGGTTGTTAAATGTTCCCAGTCCCTCTGTATTAGCACAATAAGTTCCCTTGTGCCTGTGTTATAACATATATATACTTATCTGTATAGATAACACAGCAGCTTCTTAGGATCAGTTGTCTTTTTTCTCTCCACTGCTCAGCAAAGAATTCCTGAGGGTGGGGCCGAGCACTGCAGCTGAGGTCAGCTGGAGAGGAGAGAGAGAGAGAGCCGTGTGTAGGAAGCCGATGTGTTATCTATACAGATAAGAATATTTATGACATAACACAGACACAGGCAAACTTCTTCTAATACACAGGGGATAGGGGCTTTAAAAGGTAATTATGAGAGCAGTGAAGAGACTCTACGTACTGACAGGGAGAGGGAGGGGGAGGAGGGGGAGCTGAGACAGGCAGAGGAGAATAGGAGAGCTGCTAGTGACACAGACTGCACAGACCACGGGGTTCTCAAGATCAGCTTATATGATAGGGGAGTCAGCAGTCAGGGGGGAAGTCAGGGGGGAAGTCATGACCTGGCATTATCAAACAGGTATTTTAGGGGATACAGAGGGATAATTTAAAAAGCAAAAGCAGGATGCTACTAATTGCACATTAAAGAGACAGGAGTAGCATTTTTGGGGGGGGGGGGGGGTTAACAAACGCGTTAATTACTTCAGCCCCGGAAGGATTTCACGCTTTAGGACCAGAACACTTTTTGCGATTCAGCACTGCGTCGCTTTAACTGACAATTGCACGATCGTGCAACGTTGTACCCAAACAAAATTTGCGTCCTTTTTAACCTACAAATAGAGCTTTCTTTTGGTGGTATTTGATCCCCTCTGTGTCATTTCTGATCGCCGCTACAAATAAAAAAAAGAGCGACAAAATAAAACAGTTTTTCTTACTTTTTGCTCAAATACAAATCCAAAAATATATATATATATATATATATATATATATAAAACATTTTTTTTTCATCGGTTTTGGCCGATTTATATTCTTCCTCATATTTTTGGTTAAAAAAAAAAAAATCGCAATCGGCGTTTATTGATTTGTTTGCGCAAAAGTTGCCGTGTTTACGGATGATGAGAATTAATTTCTGGGGTTTTTATTTTTTTTTACTAGTAATGGCGGCGATCTGCGATTTTTAGCGGTACTGCGATATTGCGTCGGTCCATTTTGACACTTTTTTGGGACCATTGGAATTTATACAGCGATCAGTGCTATAAAAATGCACTGATTACGAGTCCACCCTACCCGCTCCCTGAACCCCCGGACACAGTGAGTGTGTGAGCACGCCTCTGGCAGCGCGCGCTCACAATGCTAGTTATCGTGGCCCCCCGTCACGCTGCGGCGGGCGGTCAGCAAGTGGTTAATTGTGACAACTTGGTCACCATGATCTTGACCAATTGCCGACCGCCCACTGTGGCTCGTTATCGCAAACCACCGTCACCAGACGGTGGCTACGAGATCGCGTTCACTGTGTTCCGGGGGGGGCCAGGGAGCGGGTAGGGTGGACTCGATCTCCGCCGGCTACCCGTGATTACCCCCTCGGAGTGACAGAACGGGGGTCCGTGTATGTAAACACAGATATCCGTTCTGGCAGAAAGGGAAGGGATGTGATCGCAGGCTTCCTGTATATGGGAGCCACGATCACTCTCCTCCCCCAGCCAGCCCAGCCTCCATACAGTTAGAACACCCTGAAGGAACACAGTTAACCCTTCGAGCGCCCCCTGCAAGTTAACCCTTTCACTGCCAATGACATTTATACAGTAATCAATGCATTTTCATAGCATTGATCGCTGTATAAATGCCATGGTCCCAAAAAAAGTGTCAAAATGATCCGACATGTCAGCCACAATATCGCAGTACCGCTAAAAATTGCAGATCGCCACCATTACTAGTAAAAAAAAAAACATAAATGAATTCTCATCATTTGTAAAAGCGGCAACTTTTGCGCAAACCAATCAATCGATTTTTTTTACCAAAAATATGAGGAAGAATATAAATCAGCCAAAACCGATGTAAATAATTTTTTTTGGATATGTATTATAGCAAAAAGTAAGAAATTGTTTTGTTTTTTTTGCATAATTGTCGCTCTTCTTTTGTTTTAGCGGTGATCACAAAAGATGACGCAGAGGTGATCAAATACCACCAAAAGAAAGCTCTAATAGTGGGAAAAAAGGACGCTAATTTAGTTTGTCAGCTAAAGCGACGCAGTGCCGAGTCACAAAAAGTCCTCTGGTCCTAAAGTGGGAAATCCTTACGGGGCTGAAGTGGTTAATCACTGTCTGCCTGAACAAAGTAGGAGTCACATATTCATTCACATCTTCTTGGAAATAAGAGGAGGTTCTGAGACTGTTCATTGGCAAAATATATATCCCCTTTACAGAGTGAGTGAAAGCGACTCCTTTAGAATGTATTGACCACATGTTGAATGAATGTGACAACCTGGCAGGTGTGGAACTCTATCCCTGGCTGCTTGAACCAGCAGGGCCTATACAGTCATGATCATCCGTCTCTTCTTTTTGGAAGAGTCTGAATAAGATTGTTTGCCTGGAAGGCTAGGAGACTGCTCACTGATAGAAAAAATTATTATTTCACAATGTGAGTGAAAACACTCCTTTAGAGAGTATTAGCCTCCTGTAACAATCTGGTAGGTGTCTAATCCCTGATTGTTTAAACAAAGCAATATTCATGCAGTCATGTCCATCCAAAAATCTCAGAAAACGGTCTGTTTCGTCTGGTATGGCTAGGTGGCTTCTCATTACCAGAGCAAATAACCTTTTCAAAGGGTGAGCAGAAACCACTCCTTTAGAGTGGATTGACAACGTGCTTATTGAATGTGATATCCTATTAGGTGTCATCATCTCTATCATTGGCTGCTTGAGGTAGTAGGATACATACTGTCATGCCCATCCACATCTCCCTCTTTATAGAGTCTAAAGAGGAATGTTTTGCTTGGAAAGCTATGAGACTGCTCATTGCCAGAGCATTGGACCCCTTCACAGGGGAAGTAGAAATAACTCCTCTGAGTGTATTGGCCACTTGTTTAATGAATGAGACAACCTGATAGGTATCTTCATCCTCCTCATCTCTGGTTGCTTAACGGTTTCCCGACCAGCCTCCACAGTTGTACTGTGGTTGGTTGACTCGGCTGCGGGGGGAGCCAACCAGCGGGTCTGGCCAAACTTGATGTCCGCCGGCCACCCGCGGTCGCTCCAGAAAGAGGCAGATCTGCCAGTCTAAACAAAGTAGATCCCCGTTCAGCCAGGGGAGTAGAGTGAGTTTGTCTGTTCCTAATGATTAGGAACAGCAATCTCTCTCCTCCTCCAGTCAGCCCAGCCCCATACAGTTAGAAACACCTCCCAGGGAACACATTTAGCCCCTTGATCATCACTAGTTTTAACCCCTTCCCTGCCAGTGTCATTTATACAGTAATCAGTACATTTTTATATCACTGATCGCTGTATAAATGTCACTGGTCCCAAAAAAGTGTCAAAAGTGTCCGATTTGTCCGCCACAATGTTGCAGTCCCACTAAAAATTGGAGATCACCTCCATTACTAGTAAAAAAATTATAATAATAAAAATGCCATAAATCTATCCCCTATTTTGTAGACGCGATAACCAATCAACATACGCTAATTGGGATTTTATTTTACCAAAAATATGTAGAATACATATTGGCCGAAACTGAGGAAGACATTTGTTTTTCTACATTTTTTTTGGTATATGTTATAGCAAAAAGTTAAAAAATATTGGTTTTTTTTTCAAAATTGTCGCTCTTTTTTTTGCTTATAGCACAAAAAATAAAAACGCAGAGGTGATCAAATACCACCAAAAGAAAGCTCTATTTGTGGGGAAAAAAGGACATCAATTTAGTTTGGCTACAACGGTGCATGATCGCAAAAATTGTCAACTTAATCAACGCAGTGCCGAATCGCAAAAAGGAAGTCAGGAAGTGGGAAAATCCTTCCGGGGCTGCAGTGGTTAAGCAAAGCAAGATTCATACAGTCACGTTTCTCCCCATCTTCCCCTTCAGAGAGTCTGAAGAGGCTGCCTGGCCTGGGAAGGCTAGGAGACTGGTCATTGCCAGAACATATAACCCCTTCACAGGGTAAGTGGAAATAACTCCTTTTGAGTGTATTGGTCACTTGTTTAATGATTGTGACCACCTGTTCAGTATCATCATCCTTATCTCTGGTTGCTTGAACAAAGCAAGATTTATAGTCATGTTCATCCGCATCTTCTTTATTGAAGAGCCTGAAGGGGGCTGTTTTGCTTGGGAAAGTTCAGACTGCTCATTACCAATAGAAATAACTTTTTCACAGGGTTTTGCCTGCCACTTAACAAAGCAACGCAGAAAAATATTTAAATGCAGTAAAATAGTTTGCTTAGTAACAAACCCTAAAGGGTTAACCACTGATAGAGGGAGGCAGAAGCTTCCATCAACAGCCCTGATTCACCAGGTGGTTAATGAGCTAAACCTTGCCCTGCCAGGAATCAGGACATAATGAAAGAGTTTTGTTCAGAACAGCAACAAAATGGTAAGAATTTGCAATATAATTATAATAATATTCTGCAATGTACACAAACCAAGGGAATTGTAGATGTCATAAAAGCATGCTTATCCCCCTTACTCTATTATTATTTTTTTTTTTTGGAGAAAAGTTGGTGAGCACAAAGAAATATAAAGGATGTCCTATATTTCAAAGGCAATAACTGCTACAGTAGTCATCCACAGGTTATTCCTCTACCTTCTCTGGGAATGATGGTCTTTGAGGGGGTTGGCACAATAGTAAAGTAAATGTGAGAAGCCACCAACAGGTTAATGCCATGTGTGAACAGACAAAGCATTACTTTGTGCACCTGTTATGCAGAGTACTCCCTATGGAGGAGCTCAGGGTATGCATAGTGGCACAGCAATACCCAGCAATGCAGCATTCATTTGGATACAAAGCACTTTTAAATTTAGTTCACCCAACCTTCGCCATCCGACTGTAAACACTGGCACAGCCAGGTGTGCCTAGGGGAGACTCTGCTGACACAGCTGCCCACTATACATGGACCCAGCAGACCCCAGCCAAAACTGTTAGCCATGATAAAAGCCTCCCCAAGGACCATCAGCGTTGTTTCCTGGATTATGGGTCATTTAGCCGAGGCACCAGGGATCCAGCTTAATCCTCACGCATGGACAGATAGCCAACCCTTTAGACCAGCCAGGTAGAGGAGCACACCTAGGTCCTGCATATAGGAGGAAAAAGAAGAACGCAGAGGCTGTAGGTGGGCTCAGATTTATATGAGTTAAGTCCTGGAGGCATGCGGGGGGCTGAGCCTATACCCAGCTGTGCTGCCATGGAGCCGTCAGGAAATAACAAATGCAGTAATCAAGAGGTTGCATAAAATGCAGCATAACACTTTTCTTTGTAAAATAGTACATTTTGTATAGCGATGTATATATCAGACCAAAAAGAAGGACAACTGGGGCTGCACAAAGACAGAGGGAATTGGTCTCAAAAGAGGAACAGTCCCTCCCATGAGGGACAGCTTAGAGCTACACTATATTGTCAAAAGTATTGGGACACCTGCCTTTACACGCACGTGAACTTTAATAGCATCTCAGTCTTAATCAGTAGGGTTCAATATTGAGTTGGCCCACCCTTTGCAGCTATAACAGCTTCAACTATTCTGGGAGGGCTGTCCACAAGGTTTAGGAGTGTGTCTATGGGAATGTTTGACCATTCTTCCAGAAGCACATTTGTGAGGTCAGGCACTGATGTTGGACGAGAAGGCCTGGCTCACAGTCTCCGCTCTAATTCATCCCAAAGGTGTTCTGTTGGGTTGAGGTCAGGACTCTGCAGACCAGTCAAGTTCCTCCACCCCAAACTCGCTCATCCATGTCTTTATGGACCTTGCTTTATCCACTGGTCTAAATCATTTGGTGAAGGGGGGACTATGGTGTGGGGTTGTTTTTCAGGGGTTGGGCTTGGCCCCTAAGTTCCAGTGAAGGGAACTCTTCAGGCATCAGCATGCCAAGAGATTTTGGACAATTTCATGCTTCCAACTTTGTGGGAACAGTTTGGGGATGGCCCCTTCCTGTTCCAACATGACTGCGCACCAATGCACAAAGCAAGGTCCATAAAGACATGGATGAGCAAGTTTGGGGTGGAGGAACCTGACTGACCTGCACAGTGCTAACCTCAACCAGATAGAACACATTTGAGCTGCGAAATTTAAAAAAATGAAGAGAAATATCCCTAATAAGGCACAGAAAGCGAAAAAAAAGCAAAAAATTCTTAGACATTCTCTATTTTTGGCTTTACTTGTTTTTTAACTATGGGGAGCCTGTACCTAAATTTAAGCTTAATATTTGTGTAAACTATAATAAAATAGCAGGGCAGGAAATATATTGCTTTAATACAACAGATAATTCTACAGCTATTCAGGGAAGAAAGGCATTTTCAGTTTCTCCAGACAAGTTAAAGTGTTACTAAACCCAGTAATATGAAAATAGTTCATCGCGGCCCAAAAGCCCCCCCCCCCCCAGTGCCCACAGCTCAGAAATCTTATTTTTACATTAAAATACTGCCACAATATAGCTATATATGTATATATGAATATCACGCTGCTTTTGTATTCATCAATAGGTGCTTTTCCTCTGATGAAAAAGCGGTGTTTGTTCTCTATATTTTGTGGATACTGATTAAGTATCCAATATACTATATATATATAAATATATATATATATATATATATATATATATGTACTGTGGGGTGATTAGCTTCAAGTGGGGAGGTTTCCAAACATGTAGTCCAGCCGTCTGTCAGGTTAAGGGCTTCCTACCCATGTTTATTCATTCATCAAATAAGTATAGCCGAAAGGTTTCCCTCGCAGGGGTAGAAAAACAGTCCCAAACAAAAGTCCATTACAGGAATAAAAACCTCCTGGCTAACAGATAGACCTCACTGGGTCTGCTTCAGTCTTTGCAGGCATGTCCCCTGACAGCCTGCTCCTTCTCTCTCAGCACCAACACTGATTACACTGAGTTAAGTCAAAATTATACCCCAGGTGGGGGAGCAAGGTGTAGCCAGTGCTAAATCCTTGCTGCCTACAGACCTTTCACTGTCACTCATTTATCTTAAGAACCTCAAGATCCTGCGTGGCAGATACACCCCATCTATCACTGACAGGGGCTGTATATCACAATATATATATAGTTATTTATTTTTTATTTTAGGTACTTATATATAGCGCCGTCAATTTACGCAGCACTGTACATATACATTGTACATTCACATCAATCCCTACCCTCAAGGAGCTTACAATCTAAGGTCCCTAACTCACATGCATACTTACACATACTAGGGGCAATTTTGACAGGATCTAATCAACCTACCAGCATGTCTTTGGATATATATATATATATATATATATATATATATATATACAGTATCTCACAAAAGTGAGTACACCCCTCACATTATTGTAAATATTTTATTATATCTTTTCATGTGACAACACTAAAGAAATGACACTTTGCTACAATGTAAAGTATTGAGTGTACAGCTTGTATAACAGTGTAAATTTGCTGTCCCCTCAAAATAACAACGCACAGCCATTAATGTCTAAACCGCTGGCAACAAAAGTGAGCACACCCCTAAGTGAAAATGTCCAAATTGGGCCCAAAGTGTCAATATTTTGTGTGCCCATTATTTTCCATCACTGCCATAACCCTCTTGAACATGGAGTTCACCAGAGCTTCACAGGTTGCCACTGGAGTCCTCTTCCACTCCTCCATGACAACATCACTGAGTTGGTGGATGTTAGAGACCTTGCACTCCTCCACCTTCCATTTTAGGATGCCCCACAGATGCTCAATAGGGTTTAGGTCTGGAGACATGCTTGGCCAGTCCATCACCTTTACCCTCAGTTTCTTTAGCAAGCCAGTGGTCATCTTAGAGGTGTATTTGGGTTTGTTATCATGTTGGAATACTGCTCCATGACCCAGTCTCTGACGGGAGGGGATCATGCTCTGCTTCAGTATGTCACAGTACATATTGGCATTCATAGTTCCCTCAATGAACTGTAGCTCCCCAGTGCCGGCAGCACTCATGCAGACCCAGAGCATGACACTCCCACCACCATGCTTGACTGTAGGCAAGACACAGTTGTCTTTGTAATCCTCACCTTGTTGCTGCCACACATGGTTGACACCATCTGAACCAAATAAGTTTATCCACTTAAGGACCGGAAGGATTTCCAGCTTTAGGACCGGAGCCCTTTTTGCGATTCGGCGCTGCGTCGCTTTAACTGACAATTGCGCGGTCGTGCGGCGTTGTACCCAAACGAAATTGGCGTCCTTTTTTCCCACAAATAGAGCTTTCTTTTGGTGGTATTTGATCACCTCTGCGTCATTTCTGATCGCCGCTATAAACAAAAGAAGAGCGACAATTTTGCAAAAAAACCCAAATTTCTTACTTTTTGCTAAAATACAAATCAAAAAAAAAAATATAAAAAAACATTTTTTTTCACCGTTTTTGGCCGATTTATATTCTTCATCATATTTGCGATAAAAAAAATCGCAATCGGCGTTTATTGATTGGTTTGCGCAAAAGTGGCCGCGTTTACGGATGATGAGAATTCATTTTTGGGGTTTTTATTTTTTT
>BLSH010390373.1:331277-344425 GCA_018402905.1 Glandirana rugosa
CTTTTGTTGCCAGCGGTTTAGACATTAATGACTGTTTGTTGATTTATTTTGACGGGACAACAAATTTACACTGTTATACAAGCTGTACACTCACTACTTTACATTGTAGCAAAGTTTCATTTCTTCAGTGTTGTCACATGAAAAGATATAATAAAATATTTACAAAAATGTCAGGGGTGTACTCACTTTTGTGAGATACTGTATATGTCTATTTATATATGCCTATATCAATAGTTGCTTTTGTTCCTCTGATAAAAAAAGCTGTGTTTGTTTTCCTCTATTTTGATACTGATTCAGTAACCACAAAGTATAGGAGAACAAACACAGATTTTTCATCAGATTAACAAAAGCACCTATTAGTGAATGCAAAAGCAGCTTGATATATATATATATATATATATATATATATATATATATATATATATATATATATATATATATATATATATATATATATATAGAGCTACCCCCACAGGAGCTGCTGGTTGATTTGGGCCCTCTTCTCTTGTTCCAGCCCCATTTGATAACTGAACCTCATTGACATTACCACATTTCTTTGAGCTTCTCCGTGGGAATTACTAGAACGTATTGGCAAGTTAGAGTCAACCAGCATAAAGCACATCATTTTCTGAGATGGGAAAGAGTATCACCTATTAGCAAATGCAGGTATTCATAGGACACACCCCCTGACACATTCCCTTACCATTACAATTAATACACAAAAAATGATTGCGTAAATCCAAAGGTGGTTTTTTACCACTACTACATGTACAAATGCAAGAATGTATACATTGGATGAAAGGTTTAGCACTGTAAAACACCTTTTGATAGATAAATCTTGCTTTTTTAATACTGATAGATCAGGCCAAAATGAGGGACCAATAAGGAGGAAAGAAGGACAGAGGGACTTTGCTTCAAATGAGACACAGTCCCTTTGAAATCATGTAATCTTCCTCATTAGATGAGCTGCATCAAGTGACACCAATGATTAACAAACCTGGATTTTGGGCTAGGTCACTTGGGAGCTCTCACAGTGAGGGACTAAGCCTAGCCTGTGGTAATTAAAGCAATGCCAATATAGATCTGCTCTGAGGAAAAAAGTAATCTGAATATAGTACTTAGTGTTAATGTTCTGACGACTAAGTTGGGGCCTTTGAAGACGTTAGTGCTTGTGAATAAGGTATATCTCTAGTTAGAGTAATTGTAATCCTGCACCCAGCAGTCTGGGCAGAATAGGATAGGGAATATTTCAAATGCAATTTTTTTACCTTCAGCAACCAACTAAGATGTTGGAGGGGCCCCCCTTTGATGGACTTTATCTGTCTGGCGGGAAGGATGATGGGTTCAGCAGCAGGACGCCTCCCTTGCTCCTGCAGCAGACCTGGGCAGTGGCTAGTAGGATCACTGGTTGGCAATTCAAACTGGCGTCGGAGCAGGTAACAGTGCAGGTTTCATCCATCTCGCACCCAGCATGGGATCCACTCACCGACTCCCTCTTCCCTCAGAGAGTCAGGGGCAGCACCTCTACACAGCAACAGCTCTCCAGTTGGCAGCTCTCTATAGCTCCTCCTTTCTGCTTCCCGGGCTTTTCTTTTTATACCCCCTTTCTGTCAGCTCCTCCTGCTCTCAGGTGCACTTGGGTACAATAGTTATTTTCCTACCAGTGGTAATGGCTCTGCTCTCTACCTAAACTATATTTCCCAGCATTCTGCAGTCTTCATTGAATCCCAGCAAGAAGACCTGCTGCTGTCATCTTGTGGAGGAAACCAAGTCCTGCATAGTCCAGAAATGTTAATTCTTGATACATATATAAAACAAGATTAAGGCTTAGCATTAACTGGACAGGAGGAATGCAAAGAAAAGAGGCGTGGGACCCAACCAGGAGGTTGTGGAGTGAGTGGAAGTGAATTATCCACCTTCTAAAAGGGAAAGGCTCAAGTTGATCTATTATAATTTATAGGTAAAAAAAAGGTGAGTGGTTGGTGTGAATGGTGGAGGACATAAAGGTTGTCATAATCTTATATGTGAAGCACAAGGTAGATGTCACAAAGAGAAGTCACTAAGAGAATGTTTATACTGTGGGACTTTTTTAATCACTGATGCACGTGGAGATATCACTCAAATGGATGTTATGTATTTAAAGTAGAAGTATGGCCAAACCTTTTTTGGCCATACTTCTTCTATGGATCACAGGAGTGCAGTTCGTTCTGCACTCCTGTAATCTATTTTCAGCCAACAGTAGGCTGAAGACCGTTGTTGGCTGACATCACAGAGCCGGTCCAGGCTCTGAAAAGAACCATATGGTTGGTATCCACCCAGAAGCCTTGACCAGTACTTCGTTCAGCCTATCAGAAATCCACAGGGAGCCAGCCCCTCCACAGCCCAGCCCTTCAGTGAGCGCTGGAAAGGAGAGCAGAGAGCTGCTGAGTGACAGTCATAGTTCTCTGCTATGAACGGAGGTGGAGAACTGAGCGATCAGCTGTGTTTGGTCACTTAGTTCTCACTGCAAAGCCGGCAGGGGACAGATGCAGCATTGAATCAATGCTGCATTCACCTAGGCAAGTATAAATGTTTATTTTTTTTAAAAATCCTGAACTTCTCTTTTAAGTTGTGTATTATATTCAGTAGAATGTTTTCAGCTTACTGGATCATTTTTAATTTAGTAGTTTTACATGCAGAGAGCAGCATCATACTATATATTTACTAACTTTTAGATCTAAACTGTATATACTTTGTATATTATTGTACTAGTAATCTGCTTCCTTATTTCTAACATTTACACAGCTAAAACAGAACTAGTGTTTAAACTAAAGACAGGATGTGTTTCATTACAGCTATATCATTTGAATAAAATGTGGTACAATATGCTTCTTAACTAATCTCTTTAATGCACGCTGATATACATTAGAAAATTATCCACAAAGTCCAGAAATATTCCTGTAGTAATGACGATCTCTGTTGGGGTTTAATGAGCTTCAAAGGAGAAGCTGTTAATTAGCTGGGTATTCTTGAAACAGCATAATGTGTTTGATTTATAAACATGAGAAGATCATTTGATTCCAATTAAAAGTTTCTGAAAAAGGCATTTTAATTTAATTTCCTCATATTGTAACAAGCTCGCTGTGTTTCTCTCATATGCATAGATGAATGAATATGTACTGGGAAAACACAATCAATGAAAATAAGCAAATGCTCTGAGAACTCAATATGGTCAGGTAAAGCTCTGGCTTTCACACAGTTTTAGATGTACCCCAGGGGTGCTTCTGATGGAACCAGGGCCAGTCCCCCCTTAGAACGTGATGCGGGAAACCTGCGTTCTATGCACCTTTTCCTGCTCCGCGTTCAGTGTTTACCCACACTGGATCACATGATACAGAATGCTGCATTCACATCTTTCAGCAACTGATTGCACCCATTTTTAGCACATTTCGTGCACAATCTCTTACATCATGTTCAGGACAGTTCATTGGTTTTAGTGGGCTGTCTGATACGTGAGGAATGCGCGAGAAAACTTCCTGATACATTTTGAAAATCATGCTGCCCCAAACGCCTAACACTGTGGTGCTATGCATTTAGTGCATGCATTAGCAAAATGCTGCCCACCGCCACACGTCTGCAAAAGGGCAGTGTATTTTTGTACATTGTGGGAAAGTCTTCATTTTTTCAATCACACTGGTGTGAACAAAGCCTAAGTTTTTTAAATCAGCAGACAACCACCTTCTTAGGGCACTAGCAAAATCATATATCCTGTTGGTTATGGGAGGGGTTATACGCAGAGCTGGCCTACAGTTTTTGTTTGCCAGTGTCCAGTGCTCCTGTAGGCAGCAGTATAAGGCCAGTTGCACATGTTCATAATAATTTACTGATGAATATTCACAGAAAGATCCTGAGTAAAATGATCTCTAAAGACCTTGCATAAACACGTGTAAAGGCACATATGTGTATACACGTGAAAAATTATTTTTTGTTGCCAGTGTTGCAAAATACAAATGCAAAACAATATACATGTGTAATGATTCATGAGCGTATGTGCATAAATTGCTGCATCTAAATATAACATTTTTGTTTTATGGCTCTGTACTCATCGCCGCTGTATTATTGATCTTTATCCAGCTGTATGCATTGTTCCATAGACAACAAGGCATCTATATTTAGTGGCATTTTTTTTTACTCCCATGAGGCGTAACCCAGTTGTTCAAGAATTCCTGTTAATGGTCAACTCCCTTAATGAGTGATTCCTGAATGCCCACCCTCCCAGCAAGGTATCCTCATACATGCATGCTCTCTCCCCACTCTGTTGGAGCCCTCACTCCATTGCTTTAATAGAGAGAGGCTTCTGGGTATGGAGGAGCAAGGGACCTCCCAAGTGTGACAGTGCTCACTGCCAACACTGGCACAGGGGGAGATTTACTAAGATTGGAGCATGCAAAATCTGGTGCAGCTCCGCATAGAAACCAATCAGCTTCCAGGTTTTATTGCTAAAGCTTAATTGAACAAACTGAAGTTAGAAGCTGATTGGCTACCATGCACAGCTGCATCAGATTCTGAGTGCTCCAGTTTTCAGTTTTTAATTACATGTAACAGCACAAGTGATCTGTGAGGAGACTGATGGGGTGAGCTGAGGGGTAGAGAGATAGATTTGGGTATCATTGTCATATAAATGATAGCAGAATCCATGGGAGGTTATCAGCTGACTCAGGGAGGACGTGTAGATCAAGACTAGTAGGGGTCCAAGGATAGAACCTTGGGGGACCCCAACGGTAAGAGGAGTTGGAGAGGAGGAAGTGGAGTTGTAAGTGACACTGAAGGTGCGGTGAGATAGGTATGATTCAAACCAACAGAGGACACAGCCATGGAGAAGAAAGGAAGGAAGGAAGGAAGGAAGGAAGGAAGGAAGGAAGGAAGAACAAATCCCCAACTTGAGGGCCCATTCATGCCAGCTCTTGTGCATTATTCTTCTTATGGTCCGTATAACATAAGCACATTGGTGTGCATTGCATAGGAGCTGTGCTAAGCATTACATTGCATCACACTGTTTACTTTTTTAACTTTATTAAAAATTGCAATAAATTATTCATTGAACTGCATGTGCCACAGTGCTGTGACGTGTGTTGTGCTGCACACAACAACGTATATGTGTGGTGTGAACAAGGCACATATTCTATGGGGGCTTGCCTTGAGCCTGCCTTGATCAATGCAGATGAATGCAGCCTAATGCAACTGGTGATGGTTGTCAGGCACAGATTTTCTCTGTCTACAGTTGCCTTGTAAGAGGAGCTTTGTGGTTGGCTATTTTTGGTACCCAAGCACATGGCCCTACCTCTGCTCCAGCTCTGCTAGAACACAATCCCACCTGCTGAGGCCAACCCTTCTGCAATCATGTGCCCTGCTTCTCACCATAGCCCTTCTCACAACATCCTGGGCCATAGACCTTTGTATCAAGAAAAAGGAATGTTCACATGTTAGTTATCTTCACTGCACTTTACTGATATTGTTTGGGGAATGGCAAAAAGTCATATCACTAGGATATACTGTACATTCCAGAGTCACTTAACATACACAGTCCGTCACATAAAGTGGACGATCCATAGTAATCACCAGTGAAAGCACGTGCAGCACCTCACAGCCATCCCCATCTAGTCTCTCTTCTACCCAGAGTCATTAGTACTCACAAGACTGTGTTCTCTATGTAGCACCCTCTAGTGCTAGAAGTGTAAATATTTTTTTTCTAGTATAGATATATTTATGCAGTCTTGGCTGGCAGCTTGGGTTGGGCAGAGAGCTGGATAACTCACAGGCAGCATCACTGAGACCTCCCCCCATTTCTAGAATGTACTGGAACCTTCTAGAAAGATGGGAGGAGAAGAAAGGTGGAGCTGCATGTAGTATTTTGAGGGACCTGACCAATCCCCAACTTGGGTTGGCAGGGGGTAGGCCCCCACAAATACTCAGGGTCTCCTGAGAGCTCTCCCTTCTGGGAGAAACATACAAGGCGGATGCCACCAACACTTTATTTATGGCCTTATGTGATGCAAATGGTGGTGTAAAGGATTAAATCCCCCTTGTGCTTTTTGGCTTGCAACTTCGGCCTGGTTTCTACATGTTATCTTGTTGGCTAAACACATACTATCCTAAAAAAATTTGAGGTGGTCTTGTTGGATGTCTCCACATTATGTCCCCCTGAATGGGAAACCATTGAACAGCATAGGAAACTGGCGCAAATTTGATTATTTAGCGGTAACTAATATCCCTGAAGAAGAAAATTGATACGTCGTTGGATAACCTATTACATGTAAGGCTGTCACTCATGGGCACATACAGCTAGGCATGGTATTGGGTATTACCGCTGTTCATTCAAAGTATCAAATATATACTATGTACAGTTATACTTGTTTTTAACCACTTCAATACAGGACGTTTATACCCCCTTCCTGCCCAGACCAATTTTCAGCTTTCAGCGCTCTCACACTTGGAATAACAATTACTCTCTCATGCTACACTGTACCCAAACAAAATTTTTATCATTTTTTTCACACAAATAGAGCTTTCTTTTGGTGGTATTTAATAACCTCTGGGTTTTTTATTTTTTGCCAACATAAGTGAAAAAAGTGCGAACATTTTGAAAAAAAAAAACACTTTTTTTTTTGTTTCTATGATAAAATTTTGCAAATAAGTAATTTTTGTTCATACATTTGCACCAAAACCTATACTGCTACCTATCTTTGGTAAAAATAACCCAAATAAGTGTATATTATTTGGTCTGTGTGAAAGTTATAGAGTCTACAAGCTATGGTGCCAATCATTGAAAATTGATCACACCTGATGCACTGATGGCCTATTTCATTTATTGATTCCCTGAAATGTCAGGCAAGCACAAATACCCCTCAAATGACCCCTTTTTGAAAGGTAGACATTCCAAGGTATTTAGTATGAGGCATGGCAAGTTTTTTGAAGTTGTACTTTTTTCCCACAATTCTGGGGAAAATTTAGAATTTATTTTTTTTTTTGCACAAAATTGTCATAACAACAAGTTATTTCTCACACACACCATATGCATACTTCCAATTACACACCATAATACATTCTGCTACTCGCCCCGAGTATGGTGATACCACATGTGTGAGACTTTTTCACAGCCTGGCCACATAGAGAGGCCCAACATGCAGGGAGCACCGTCATGCATTCTAGGAGCAGAGTTTTCACATCTAATTTCCTAACGACCTATTACACTTTTGAGGGCCCTGGAGCACCAGGACAATGGAATTACCCACACAAAATGACCCCATTTTGGAAAGCAAAGACCCCAACGTATAATCTATGAGGCATTATGAGTCTTTTGAATGGTTAATTTTTTCCACAAGTCTTCGAAAAACGTGGAAAGAATATAAAAACGTGTTTATTTATACACAAAGTGGTCAATTTATAAGATATTTCTAAAACATAGCATGTACATAGCAAAAATTACCCCCCAAAATATATTCTGCTACTCATCCCGAATATGGTGATACCACATGTGTGAGACTTTTACACAGCCTGGCCACATAGAGAGGTCCAACATGCAGAGAGCACATATGATTTCCTAACCACCTTTTACAATTCTCAAGGCCCTGCATCACCAGGACAATAGAATTAACCTCAAAATGACCCCATTTTGGAAAGCAAACATCCCAACATATATTCTATGAGGCAGTATGAGTCTTTTGTACGGTTAATGTTTTTTCACAAATCTTCGGAAATGTAGAAAAATAATGAAAACTTTTTTTTTTTTCACAAAGTGGTCAATTTATATGATATTTTGAACACATAGCATGTATATAGCAAAAATAACTCCCTAAAATATATTCTGCTACTCATCCCGAGTATGGCGATACCACATGTGTGAGACTTTTTCTCACCCTGGCCACATAGAGGGGTCCAACATGCAGAGAGCACCGTCAAGCATTCTAGGAGCAGAAATTTCACGTCTAATTTCCTAACAACCTATTACACTTTTGAAGGCTCTGGAGCACCAGGACAATGGAATTACACACAAAATTAACCCATTTTGGAAAGCAAACATCCCATGTATATTCTATGAGGCATTATGAGTCTTTTGAATGGTTCATTTTTTTCCACAAGTCTTCGAAAAACGTGGAAAGAAAATTAAAACGCTTCTATTTTTACACAAGGTGATCAATTTATAAGATATTTCTAAAACATAGCATGTACATAGCAAAAATTACCCCCCCAAAATATATTCTGCTACTCGTCTCAAGTATGGCGATACTACATGTGTGAGACTTTTTCACACCTTGGCCACATACAGAGGCCGAATATTCAGGGAGCACCGTCAGGCGTTCTAGGAGCATAAATTACACATAAAATTTAATCCATACCCATCACACTTTTGAAGGCCCTGGAGCACCAAGACAGTGGAATTACCCCCAAAATGACCCCATTTTGGAAAGCAAACACCCGAGGTATATTCTATGAGGTATGGGCTGCAGATAGGTACTCGGGTACTCTGATGGGCTGCAGATAGGTACTCAGGTATTCTGATGGGCTGCAGGTAGATACTCGGTTACTCAGATGGGTTGGTGACAGGTACTCGGGTAATCTGAAGGGCAGGTGACAGGTACTCGGGTACGCTGATGGGCTGGTGACAGTTACTTGGGTACGCTGATGGTCTGGTGACAGGTACTCGGATACTCTAATGGGCAGGTGACAGGTACTCAGGTACTCTGATGGGCTGGTGACAGGTACTCGGGTATTCTGATGGGCTGTGACAGGTACTCAGCTACTCAGAAGGGCAGGTAACAGGTACTCTGGTACGCTGGTGGACTGGTGACAGGTACTGGGGTACTCTGATGGGCAGGTGACAAGTACTCGGGTACTCTGATGGGCTGGTGACAGGTACTCGGGTACTCTGATGGACTGGTGACAGGTACTCGGGTACTTTGATGGGTTGGTGACAGGTACTCGGGTACTTTGATGGGTTGGTAACAGGTACTCAGGTACTTTGATGGGCTGGTGACAGGTACTCGGGTACTTTGATGGGCAGGTGACAGGTACTCTGATGGGTTGGTGACAGGTACTCGGGTACTCTGATGGGCTGGTGACTGGTACTCGGGTACATTGATGGGTTGGTGACAGGTACTCAGGTACTTTGATGGGTTAGTGACAGGTACTCGGTTACTTAGATGGGTTGGTGACAGGCGGGTACTCTGATGGGCTGGTGACAGGTACTCGGGTACTTTGATGGGCAGGTGACAGGTACTCTGATGGGCTGGTGACAGGCACTCGGGTACTCTGATGGGTTGGTGACAGGTACTCAGATGGGATGGTGACAGGTACTCGGGTACTCCGATGGAATGGTTAAAGGTACTCGGGTATTTTGATGGGCAAGTGACAGGTACTCGTGTACTTTGATGGACAGGTGACAGGTACTCGGGTACTTTGATGGACGGGTGACAGGTACTCGGGTACTTTGATGGACAGGTGACAGGTACTCGGTACTTTGATGGACAGGTGAAAGGTACTCTGATGGGCTGTGACAGGTACTTTGATGGGGTGGTGACAGGTCCTCTTTATTAGGGGGGTGATCAGTGTGCTTGGTGTGTACATCTGGCGGTATCAAGCTGTTACCGCAATCCCCCTCTCACACACGATCAGTGTGTGACAGGGAGAACCCGGTAACAGCTTGTTACCGCGGTTTGTTTACATCATGTGACCGGCTGTGATTGGACTAAGCCGGTCACGTGGTAAAGAGCCAATTCTATTGGCTCTTTACACTGATCGGAGCTGGGCTTTGTCTGGGGGACAAGTCTCTGCCCCTATCGCCGTGCTGCGCGCCCCTGGGGTCACAGCCGGTCACGTGGTAAAGAGCCAATTTCATTGGCTCTTTACCCGATTGGGGGGGCTGTGTCCCGAGGGACACGATCGATCCGCGATCGCCACGGATATGACGTCATATGACGTCCTCCCGGATCGAGGGAGGGTTCCTGCCGACGTCATTTTACAATGACTCAGTAGGGAACTGGTTAAATTATGCCTCGTGTGGGGCCTTTTTAATGGTATAAAAAATAAAATGTAATACTTTTTACATATGTAACTCTCATTTTCTTTTTGGTTGCCGTATAAAAGTCCCATCTAAGAGATTTTTTTCAGAAACAAATACTCTGTGCAGCCCAGTTGGGGAGGAGAGTTTGGGTGGAAGCTGGAGATGGAGTGTTAGGCTGTCGTGGCCTTTGAGGGAGCTCCCCAGTCTGGGGGGGGTGACCTTGGACCTGGGCTTGGGTGCGGATGGAACCTTCCCAAAACCACGGAGGTGTCTTGGTCAGGAGGCACTGGGAGCAAAGAGGACAGTGAGAGAACACTGCTGGGCAAGTCTTCAGGAGAACAGGAACAGCCAGCAGGGCTGGTGAGTGACACACAGGAGGGCTGGGAGGCACTCCTGAGAGGACTGGGATGGAGCAGTCTGGGATGGGTGCAGAGCCAGTCAGGAGGACTGTGGTGGCACAGGCAGTGGAAATAGGCAGCTGCAGTCAGGAGGGCTGGCAGTGCCTGAAGAGGTGGTACTGGAAGCAGTAGCAACATGTAGGACAGCTAGCACTAAGGATTACCACATTTTTGCTACACCATAGTGGCCCACGGTCCCTGTCTGCAAAGAACAATTGTTTGGGCCTGACAGAGCCAGTGTCAGGTCCCCAAATCAGTGCTAGTTGGTCCTGGGAGTGATAGTCTACAAGCAAGTGTATGTGTTGAAGATTGTATATACTGGAGTGTATATAGTTAAGTCCCTATCAAGTGGGCATCCCATATGTATCTCATCCAAGCTCTATTCCCCTAATAAAACAAAAAAAAAAATAAAGTGCAAGGACTGCTTCTCGACTCTGTGCGTCTGGAAATGTGTGTGCCTGGCTGTGCAGGGTGGGAGATGAACCACATTTGCCAGCAACCCCTATGGGGGTAATGCTTTATCTGTAGACACCTCCTAGCTGGGTACACCTCCTCCATGCCTCCATGAACCCTCCAGGGAAGCAGCCTCATACAGGGATCTCCAGCCTGGCCTAAAAGGCCTTTTGAAATCCACCCTAGCCCCCACCTCCTTAGGGAACATAATGTCTAAAGCCAGCTCCTCCTAAATAATTGTCCACTCTAATTGGCCCACTGCCCTGTCCAGGACCCACATGTGTTTACATACTCATAGGTGTGGGGTATTTGGCTCCCATGCCCCAAGACTCTCCGTGTCCCTCCCGACCCAGCTGATATGTTTGAGCTGATTCACTCACCCCTGACATCACTGTGGGACGGGTTTACCTAAAAAGAGCCTAACAGCCAGTGTTACTATCTGCTGTACCAGACACTCTTCTAGTGTCTAGATACTCACCTAATGGCAAAGTGGCTACCTATTGGCACTTGCTAGCAGCCTAAGCTCTTACACTTTGTATTCCCCTGACTCATCTGTCTTCTCTCTGAGCTTGGTGCCACTGAGGAAATAGTGCCAGTGATATGACTATGCCAAGCTGTGCACTGAAATCTATCCTTTTCTCCCAGCCCACTCTCAGCATTAGAAATAAAAGCACTTGTTTTAATGTGCCCAGCCAGGTGATAAAACCCCCCGGTGATCTGAGTGAAGAACCCAATAACTTTATAACATTGGTTGTCACATATAGAGCAATTAAAGGAATGAAGTTATGAAGGTTAAAGGTCATAAAACTCCTTCCAATTAATATGTATAAAAATTCATTTTAAAAATACTGTAGGAAATAAATGAGATCCAACCAGGTTTACAATGATCAAGTTTCATTATTAAATATAAGAATAATTTACCAAACAAATATGAGTAGGTACATTATGTTGCCAGGCAGGCAGCCAGATCTGTTAAAAGATGCATTCTGATTGGTCATAATAAAAAAATGTTCTACTTTTAATCAAATTTTATCATGTTTAACCCATACGGCTTGTGTTCAGGGCTAAAGGCGCCCTGCTAATATGTTTAACTCATATGGCTTGTGTTCAGGGCTAAAGGCGCCCTGCTAACATGTTTAACTCATATGGCTTGTGTTCAGGCCTAAAGGCGCCCTAGCATCGACACCATGGACCTGCACTCGCTGATGCCTAAACCATAGGCAGGAACTGCGATCATGTGAAATCAATATTAAGGCAGGAATCCAGACTTAAAAGTAAGGTTAACTCCTTGTAATCTTACATTGTTAACACTAAGCACTTCGGACACAGCTTCTATTAGAAAACATCTCTTCCTCCCTGAGCCGATACTGCAGAGCATGTACCGGTCTCTACCAATTCAGCAGTCCCATCTCCTCAATCCCAGTGACAATGTCCATATGTTACTAGTGGACACAGGAAACACACTTCTCCATAACTCAGTATGTGGGGAACCGGTCACTAGTGAAGAGGCCAAGCATGACACCCCTTCACAACCACAGCATCCATCACCTCTGACAAGTCAACCTTTTCCTGGCTGGTTGGATGCTTTAGCAAGTGACACAAATACAGTAGTCATTAGCAACAGCAGTCTGGCTTTCTATTCTGCTTGTTAGACCTCTGTAATGAGTCTTTCCTAACCTCCTTAGTCCCTGTTGTAAGCCCTGTTGATTTGATACGCCTTACAGGCATGCCTTAACCACTTGCCGACCGCCGATCGGCATCTGACGGCGACAAAGTGGCACGTTCCCGCAAATCGCCGTCATACGACGGCGGCTGCGGGAACGTGTATAGTGAGCGCGCGCGCGCCGCCGGAGGCGCGCCCGCGCGCTCACTGTGTCCAGGGGGGGCCAGGGAGCGGGTGCGGCGGCTTCGATTGCCGCCGGCCACCCGCGATGCCCCCCCCGGAGCGAATGAGCGGAGGTCCATGTATGTAAACACGGACCTCCGCTCTGTGTGAGGGGGAAGGGCTGTGATCACAGCCTTCATTTACGTGAAGGCTGTGATCGCTTTCCTTCCCCAGATAGGCAGTCCCCCTTACAGTTAGAACACGCCCAGGGAACATACTTAACCCTTAGCGCGCCCCCTGCAGGTTAACCCCTTCACTGCCAATGGCATTTACACAGTAATCAGTGCATTTTTATAGCACTGATCGCTGTATAAATGCCAATGGTTCCAAAAAAGTGTCAAAACATTCCGACATGTCCGCCCCAATATCGCAG
>BLSH010390373.1:344570-355195 GCA_018402905.1 Glandirana rugosa
TGGAAATGAGACAGTCAAATGGGGGAACACACTTGGGTGAACCCTAAGGCTTTTCAGACCTAGATGACATGTACTTGAATACGATCTGAGAACACTTAATAAATAACAGACCACCTAAATGACGGATACACCTGAGAACGGAATGACACCTAATGAACATACCTGAAACAAAGAACTGAGTCCATACTCATGGAGTACCCCGTAAATCTCTCGAAACACGCCCTCATATATGACTTCTACAGAACAGACAAAGACACAATGGCAATTGATGAAATCATTTCTTGAAATTTTAAGTCAAATTGATTGACCAGACGTCAGGAAATTGGTGAAGAACGCCGCACGACCGCGCAATTGTCAGTTAAAGCGACGCAGCGCCGAATCGCAAAAAGGGCTCCGGTCCTAAAGCTGGAAATCCTTCCGGGGCTGAAGTGGTTAAAGGACTGCAGACCAGTTAGTTAAACTGAATTTTAAAGTTCTTTACTAAAGTAGTTAACGGTAACACAGAAACAGACAAGACATCTTCAGTATATACTCCCGCACAAAGCTCTCTAAATGCCCCATGAGGTACTCATACCTGAGTCAAGAAACAAAGTCCATACAAGTAATCCACAGTAAGGCAAGAGTCCACATAGGCAGTAAATCCACCAGACAATAAATAATTCACAAGAGTCTAGCATAAGTTCATGTACAGTAGATCCAGACTTTTCGGAATCCCAAGTGGGTTCACACAAGGGGGTAAACTGACAGAGTAAAGGTTACATCATAACCGTGGGTCTGGAACTCCCCTTTTAAGGGCATTACTGGGCCCCTATTTATATGGTATTACCTGCAGGGGGTGATAACCTCCTGAAAAAGAGTAGTAAACTCTGACCAGCAGTGTTTTTCACAACCTCAACAAGTCAACCTAAGGACAAAAGTTGCAACAAGCTCATTGTAACATTTAGTTGTACACATAAACATAGTTGACCTGAAAGAACCTCGGAGCATAAACACAGTAGAAGAGAAAAACTTTAACACTTAACACTCTTGTTAGCACCTGCTTACAGGCTTAGTTGTAGAGATACCTATGACTAAACTCTGTGGGTGAAATGTGTTAGAGGGGCAGTCCTAGACAAGGGCTGTTAATGTCAAGCTTGTAGATATCCTTCCTAATAAATCTGGACACCACTGATCCCTCCAGTGTGCAGTGCTTTTCTTCTTAGTCTTCAGGATTCAGGTCTTCATTTTTTTTTATATAAAATTGATCATATTTCAGCTGAAGCACTGAAATAAAACTAAATACAGACATTTTACACATTAATTGCTAACTCAGCACATTATAGGATATAGATACAAAATGCTGAACTCAAAGCCCGTCTCCAGCCAAAACACTTCTATTTTTGTTTTGGATAGGGAGAGGAAGTCCAAGAACCTCAGTCAATTTTTTACTACTGTCTATGACTTTGCTAGGGAGATTTTGCCTCATCCCCCTTTAGGGGACCGCCTTTGCTCTGGCAAAATATGGGGCAGAGGATAGCTTAGGGGGTGGGGCTAACAGTGGTGTACTTAGCACCCTTCACCAAATTGTATTTAATGGACTAAAGCAGACTGATAGACAGCTATACTTAATGCTGAATTGCAAGTATGGTTTGTATTGTATATTCACACTGGTCCAAGTTGGACCAATATACAGTGTGATTCATAAAGAAGAATACAGTTTCCAGATGCTGTAAAACAGTAACAGTTGAAGACTCGGACCGCAACTGCGAAACGTTAGGTAGATGCACTTATAAAGTTTATGTCCCACTACTGAGGGAAGTAACGTAGGCAAGAGCACGTAGGCGCATGTGTCGTGTGGCTAGTCAGTCAGAATTGCAGCGTCTGCTGTGGAGAAGGCATTTTGTGTTCTTGAATTGAGCAAAACGGAATCTGTAACTGTGGTGCAGCTGCATTTTTGGTCACGGGAAGCTCTTTTCTGGATATGTTAAGTCTTTAATTGATGCAACGAAGGGGACACATGGGAAAGGAGCTGCACACCCCGAATATGCTAGTTTGGGACAATTCCCCCATGAGGTTTTTTAGTAGCTTACAAATGATTGGTAACAAGTTTATGCGAAATTCATTCTTTTTATTGTACAAAAAATTATAATTTAAAAAAGCTTTGTAGCAGTTACTAAAATATGAGCTCTGGTTTACATGTTCAAAATACATAAAAACATGATGGTTATTGCACACTACTGGATTTAGGTGTTAGAAGTATGTTTTTAACGCACTATACCGCAACGCGTTTCGACCTATGTCGTAATGGTCTTCCTCAGGGGGATTGTTTGTATTGGTAGTTGTGCCTCTAAAAGAGAAAGTGTTTACAATCAATGCATACATTTTGCTTAACATTATGTGTATATATACATCTTTATTCTACGTTTCTTTTCATTATAGATCAGAAAGTTTATGCACTTTCTATTCTATGACAGTGGTTCTCAACTCCTGTCCTCGGGACCCACCAACAGGCCAGATTTTAAGTATTACCTTGGGGAGATGCAGACTAGAATACTGCAATCACTGAGCAGCAAATTATATCACCTGTGATGTATTTCAGTTATCCTGCAAACCTGGCCTGTTAGTGGGTCCCGAGGACCGGAGGTGAGAACCACTGTTCTATGATGAAAAGAAAAGTAGAATAAAGATGTACATATACGCATAATGTTAATCTAAATGTACACATTGATTGTAAACTCTTTCTCTTTTAGAGGCACAACTACTGCTGGGGTATAGTGCGTTGAAAACATACTTCTAATGCCTAAATCCAGTAGTGTGCAATAACATCATATGTTTATGTATTTTGAATATGTAAATCAGAGTTCATATTTTAGTAACTTCTACAAAGCTTTTTTAACTTATAATTTTTTGTACAATAAAAAAAATGAATTTCGCATAAACTTGTTACCAATCATTTGTAAGCTGCTAAAAAAACCTATGGGGGAATTGTCCTGACCAGGTCTTTAATTGATGCCACAGTTGCAGGACGACAGTGACAACTTTATTCTCCAATTGGATGGTGCACCACCACAGTGGTCAGGCGATGTGCGAGATTACCTTGATGAACATCTTCCTCACCGATGGGTTGGACGAGCCACGGACTACAACATGCCACTGACCCAATGGCCACCCAGAAGTCCTGACTTAATACCTTGTGACTTTTTCCTGTGAGGGTATGTAAAGGACAAGGTATTCGCCCCTACCCTTCCTCTTGATCTAGCGGAGCTGAAACAGCGTATCACAGCCACTATCACTGCACTTGATCTAGATATCTTAACTCGCATTTGGGCGGAAATGGATTCCTGGCTTGATGTGTGGGTGCACACATAGAACATCTGTGACTGTCTCTAAAAAACTTGAAACATTCCCCTACAATTCTGTTACAGGTAACATAAAATATCTTACATTGTTCTTGTTTTATAGTGCGCTGAAACTGTATAATTCTTTGTGAATCACACTGTATGGTTAATTCCATACCTGTGGGGTGAATGTGGAAGTGGAGAATCACTATAGTAGTAGCCACTACTACAGTGGTTGCTGCAGTCTTCTGGGTCCTGTTCTTAGCGGCTGACCTGCTGCATAATAACCACATGGGGTGCTTACTCGACATGGCCACAATTTTGCGGTGTTTTTTTTTTGCAACGCCTTGCAGTTTTTCTCAATGAAGGCAAAGTATTCTCTGATTGGACAAGGTAAAAATTTTAGGCCATTGACATCACAATCTCCACCTTGTCCACCTTACATTCATTGAGAAAATGCAAGATGCTCTCTGAATGGCAGACATGCCAGGCAAGCAACCCCCTGTGTTTAGGGACAGGGCCCAGAAGACTGTGGTGTCCATGTAATAGCAGTGACTACTAGAGTGTCCACAGTGGTCTCAAAAGTATGGATTATGCATACTTACATTGGTCCAAACTGGACCAGTGTAATTATGCAACATAAACCATACCTGAAATCCTGGAATTCAGTTTCAAATATCTAGATAAAACCGTAAAACAAAAAGTAAATTAAAATAGTATTTCTAGTTTTGAGCAGCTTCCTCTTATCTTGATGCCCTGGCTCATGAAAGTCTCATGTAAATTTACGACCCTTCAGCAGGTGAGCAACAACCATTGGGGCATCATTCGGAAAGGTTAGAAAATCCTCAGGCATAAACCTCACAGGGAATACAAAATATGTTAGGATCTTCTAGCTGATGCACACAGAAACACCTGCTGACCTAAGAATCTTTATTGTGTTTTCTATGTAAGCTCTGCAGTGGCTTTTGCAGTTTAACTACCAATTCCAATTACTCATTTAATAACATATGAATGTTTTACCAGCTTTTGATATGTAATTCTTTCATAACTGAAGTGCGTTTGTCTGAACTCCATGCAAACCGCTAAATGTACAGATGAAAAACGGGGGGGTTAAACATTGGGGCTAGGAATAATTTTGCCCAATTTGCCCCCCCCCCCGACCCCACCCATTCCAAATACTGGCCACAACTAAGACAGAGAATGCAGGTGCTACATTCCGAGAAATCCCAACTTTAGCCAAAACATTTTATTTTGTTTTTAATACAGATGGAAAGGGTTACAGCTTCAGCCAGATTTTTAATGCCATTTATGTCCCTACTGGAGAGATTTTAGCTTTAACCCAAATATGACTTTGGTAGTCTCTTTTTGGGGAAATACTCAATTAAATGGTCTGAGGTTCTCAATTTTCTTTCACAAGGCTTTGCATACTTGTCACAGATAACACCTAGGCATAATCTATATGACATCCCAAAAAGGAAACAGCTGGAAGCTGACTTTAAATTGACCTAGTCCATGTTAGCTTGCACTGTCAAATAAAAAAGTCTAAAGACAACAATCCAAGTGAAAAAAACTCACATAAAAAGCCCTACTTTTTCTGCTTGTATTGACGTTTGAAAGTCATCAGTGTGTAGGAAAATTCCACGAAGCAAAGTTGTAATTTTCTTTTTGATGTGCTTATAGGCATTAAATAACAGATTGGGGGACATTCCAATGTCCAGGGAGCGGAGCATGACAGCTCTGAATGCATATTCCCAGGGAATAGGGTATGAAATCTTATCAGCTCACTATTGTCTTCCCAAGCACCGAGACTGGTTGAGGAGGTCCCCCCTTCCCTCTAAAAAGGATCATTCATGACACTAAAGAGTTCCTGTTTATGAAAGCGACTTCCTAGAAGACACTATGGGGTGATACGATTGTACAAACACTAATATGTATGACCTAACTGTATACCTATTGCCTCCCCAATCTGAAGAACTGACCAACAAAGTTTAGGAAACAATGGCCTAGGATTAGTACTCTGTAAGCAGAAACATTCAAAATATAATAAACACTGCAACACAAATTATATCAAATGTCAAATACATTATTTTCCTATAAACTCACCATCATTCCAGTTTTGGTTACTCTTCTGGTCAGGAGCAGACTGATATGACACTCCAATATCCTGTGTAGTCTGTGCAGTAATGTGCATCACATGGCTCCGGGTAACATTGTTTTCTCAGTTCTCATACTGATTCTTTTGAGTCGTCCTAATTGGAAATATGAGCTCCTTCCTTATTATGTCTTTGTGATGAATCATAATAATCACCAAGGACGAATAATGCACGAGAACTCCAGAATATAACATTTTAAAGGAGTTCTCTACTGGAGACCAACAGACCAGGGTCAGACTACTCAAACCTATCTTACATCTTTTGATGACTTGTGTTGAGATCTTCATGTGCCCAGTTCTGTATACCTGTCAACACCATTATAAGGGTTTTTAACCTTCTCTTTTTTATTTTAATTTTATTGTATACAACTACTCATTACACCTCTTAATATTTTATACTACTACTCATTGCTAGATTTCCATCATTGAAGCCTGAAGGCACACAAACCTCTGCTAGGATCCTCTTCTACTTAGCACGTTTTATTACTTTGGTCTGGACCTGGCTTAAAAAAGTGTGCCAAGGTGTAAATCATCTCCCATAATGTCACTGTTTGTGTTAATGATAGGGAAATCATATGGTCTATAACTGTACAGGGAAAAGCCTGCTTAAAGGCGCAGGAATCCTGAGCCCAATGTTAAATCCTCGTATGCTGTTGCCGATAAGAAGCTCTCTATTCTCAGTCAGAATATGCCCTTAATACCACATTCCATGTTTTTTGTTGCCCCCCCCCCCCTTTTTCTTGTTTATTCTTTCTTTTTTTTCCATTATTTGTCTAATTCCCCTTTTCTTTTGTTTCTTCCCCTTCCTCTTTGTTCTGTGTTCTAGACCTTAAAAAAGAAAACCAAAATCAAAGCAGGGTACGGAGACCCCTACAGTTCTCTGGTGTACTGCAGTCTTGGTTATTACAGTATTGAAAACTTTTCTTGTTGTACCCCTTGTAATACATGCACATATTAATGTGTGATATGTTCTCTGTACTTTTGATAAATAAAAAATTGACATAAATAAATAAATACCAGGAATTAGACAAAATATACTCTTACAGTGGGGGTCTTCCTGCAATTCTCATTTAATCTAGGGATAAAGGGATAAGGTGTAATAACCCAAGCTATCAATCCAGCCCTGGCACTTCTATTAGGCATTCTTAGCCACGGTCACTAGCTTGCCCCCTACACACCTAATGCTGGGTTAATGGCACGGCACAATGTGTTGATGCAGAGGGACTTCCCCACAGCTTTCGGCAAAAGAGAACAGCACTGGAGCCTGCCTAACCAAGGAAAAGGGTAAGTAATACAAAAGTAAGGCTAAAACCCAGGCCAGTCTACATAGCATCAGTGTCTTCCTCTCTCGCCTCTCCTCTATTTTACCAAAACCCACATTGATAAATTTCACTTGCAGCACCTTCACAGGTGAAACTTGGTATTGCACTCCAAATATTTGGCAATAGTATCCTTTGATGGTAATTTTGTAACACATTCGCCTGACGGACCATGTTAAAAAGTTAAAGTGGTTGTAATCCTCACATATACCCAGTAAAGTGAACAGCCTCAGATGATACACAAAGATGAAATAAATCCTCCTATATAGATTTTACTTGTTTATCTGCAGTCTTCCCCTCTCTACACACCTTCAAAAAGGCAGATTGTGTTATAAATCTTTCTTCATATGTCAGGAGCACAGAGAAGGGGGCGAGGAGGCTGTTGTGAATAGACCAGCTTCGTTCAGAGTTCCCATCCCCCCCGACACAAATTCACCTCATGTGTCGGGAAAACATTTCAGAAGTGATTTATGCTGATAACAGAGTAACGAAGCACCAGAGAGAAATGACATTTAGAGCTTTGGAGAGAGATAAGTAAACATTGCAGATATATGTGCTTTGCTCAGATTCCATGACTGAGGTTTACAACCACTTTATATATATATATATATATATACAACAGAGGCAGTTTCTGAGGAAGTGGGATTCTGGGCGGGAATCATTGAGTGGTTGAGCAATGTAGTACATTTTTGAAGCAATGTGTGAAGCGTAACCCAAACGCCACCTCTTTTTTGGCTGCCTTGCCTTGCTGGTATAAGGGATATGAATGAAAATTCACATTCACTATTTAGTGAACCTAAAGCAATTCAATTTTGCTAGGGAATATGAGCTTATAATGGGAATTCCATAAGTCTACTTTTTAACAAGTGAAAATGTACTAAGCCCTCAATGTAACAGGTGAAAGTAGAATCTAGGACATCCAAGTCCCCAGGCAAAAAGGCCTTTCCTCACTAAATACTACAAATGTAGTATTACCTCATACAGTACAATCTGATATTTATATTCTCCTCTAATGCTGAAATAACGTACTGCTTCAGTTTAAAGGCTGCCTATACTAAGAAATACAAATATGGCCTACTTTAGAAAAGTACTAGTTGCTTAGCTGTCTTGCCATCTGAGATCAAGAACCATGAACATGTACATGTCATGAAAATCAGAGTGAAGTCAGAACTCCTAGCCTTCATACTTCTTTTGGGTCAGTGCACAAGGTCAGAAATTACTGAAGTCACTTCACCAGAATTAAAGCTTGGGAAATATTTCTGGAAGGAGAGGTCAGCAATGTCAAACTCCATATTTCAATAGTGCAGGTACCTTAAGTGTTCAGTCATCTGTAACAAATATGTCCCTCCTATTCAGCCTGATAGAGGAAGATTTCCTACTGAGCACAGCTGTATGTTTTTACACAGTGTGCATACAGGTACTGAGTGTTCACACCCTTATATATAATCACACTCATATATATCTGTGATATAAAATGTAAGATTGTACCGTGAGGTTTAGATTAGCAATGGGAGGTTAGGGTTCTCTCAACTCACACCTTCCTCTTACTGATTTCATAGGTCATGTCACATTCTGAGGCACCTTATCATTTCAGCAAGACTTGCAAGTTCTAAGGATTTGTCCCTGGCAATGTATCCAGTTCAATTCAATTTCACAATCTGTGTTTAAAACTCTGTATTGTTACTGAATGTTCATTTTTAAATTGACTTGATATTTGTATTTTAATGTATAGGCTAATTCTCACCATAATTAAAAAGGAAGCCGTAAGAAACATATGGAGAACATATCCTACCTGCTCAAGGCTTCAGGTTTTTATTCAGGTATAGCAGATCACCCCTGTTATAATTTATCCACAAATATGTGGTCTCCTTTCTTGTTTTGAGCAAACCCTCTGCAGACCCCTGGTTTTCTCTCCTATATGGAAGCTTACCAATCCTTAGATTTTGGGGCTGCATTCGTTTTCTTTCCTTTTTTTTTCCTTTTCAAATACTTTCTGTTTTAAGAAGTTTTTTGTGTGCTGTGGTTCCTCCTGCCAACCCCCTAAGTCACTACTGTGTCCCAAAGGGATGTAGGGGTCAGCAGGTGGAACCACAGTACCCAGCAGGAGACATGCTATAAGACACACCTGAAGTATCTGAGAACAGATGCATTTGGAGCTTTTCAAGGGAGCAAGTTTCAGCCACCAGAGAGGTAAGAATTCCCTCTCTTTTCAAAAGGCACTTATGGATTAAAGTGTATATCAAGTGTAGCACCCTCCTAGATAGGTGCTAAGATTACCTACATTTAGTTATAGCTTACTGTATCCAGTGGAGCTGCTATTTTGTTGGCAGGCTAGTGTTGCTTGCTGTAATCAGTGGAGCTGTGTTAATTATTCTGGTCTTTTCAGCGTTTCACCTGCTGCAGGTTTGATTGCCCTCTCTGCTGCTCTGCAAAGAGAACTGTGGATCTCTTTGGAACAACAGGTGTGGAGCAAGGCAAATAGGCAGCATGAATATTTATACAGCTATGGCCAATCCCTGGGCAGGTGACCCAGATGGCTGCTGGGAGTCTGTAGAAATACTTTGAGACACAGAGCTTCCAGGTCTTTTCCTGTAGGAGGGGAACACAGCCTATGGGGGGGCTGCTTTCCCCCTTAGGCTATCCTGCAATGTGCTTGTGAGGTGCTGAAGCCTCAGGTGGGTGATCTGAGGGCCTGGTACATAGTTCTTTTTGGAGTATCACATTCAATTCCCCAACCCTATCCAAGATACCCCAGAAATAAAAACACCAAAAACAACACCCCTGGACTGTTTATTGAGCCGAAGAATGACTGCCTCTTAGATTGTAAGCTCTAACGAGCAGGGCCCTCTGATTCCTCTTGTACCAAATTGTGATGTAACTGTACTGTCTGCCTTCATTTTTGTAAAGCGCTGCGCAAACTGCTGGCACTATATAAATCCTATATAATAATAATAATAATAATAATAATAATGACTGTGATCATGTGCCTGGCTGGGTGGCAATTATTGGGAAGAATAACTTGAGCAAATGTTTAGCGCCTCCTACTGGGGAACCGCTACTTTTGTTGGCTCATCCAGGATTTTCCAGTGAGAAACTGCAGTGGTTGCTATCGACAACAGATAAGAGACTCTCGATATTGTGCTCACTGTGGAGGATTGCAGGAAGGCAATCGGTGTAGTGGACTGTTGTGTCACAGAGGAGAATGTCTGCCACACAGTAGAGACTGCTGCCAGTGCAGAAGCATTTCTGAGTGGTGACAGTGAAAGAGTTAACATGTGGTGGGGGAGCAAGAGCTCCAGTGAAGTCTGCATAGGGACAAGCAGGGTTGCTGCCAGTGTGTGTGCTAGGGAAGAAAATGCTTCACAGTAGAGACTATTGTCAGTGCAGAAGCATTTTCAGTCAGTGACGAAGGAAGAATTAACCAGGGGCACTGGAGCAAGAGCATCAGTAAAGCCTGCTTAGGGATAAGTGGAGTTGTCGCCAGTGCAGGGCCGATCCTGGGCGGGTGCCCGGGGTGCACTGCACCCAGGCGCCGCAGTTTGGGGGGCGCCAAACTGTAAGAGTTCTCTCCTCTCCATGTTCGTAGTGCTGATCCCTGCCGAGCAGCTTCCCGGAGGGCGGCGGCCGTGAGATGAGAAGAGCCGCTCTATTCAGCTAATGAAATTCAGAGGAGGAGCGGTGATGCTACAAGCAGCACACAGGCTGAAGCCGCTCCTCCTCTGAATTTCATTCACTGGATAGAGCGGCTCTTCTCATCTCACGGCCGCCGCCCTCCGGGAAGCTGCCCGCCCCCTGCCTCTGTCATATGCTCTGCTCTTTCCCGGCGTCCCGCCCCTC
>BLSH010390373.1:363111-389904 GCA_018402905.1 Glandirana rugosa
CGCTTTCCTTACTCTGCGTATAAGGCATTGTCTGTTCGGGTCATGAGGGTCTGTAAAAGCTTTTTGGCGTTGTTTGACTATAGCCCTGTTCCGGCTGTAATCGTACATGGTTGTTGCCGAGCAAGGGAAGGCCGGCGTTGCGGTTCTTTGGGTAGTGGCAGACTTACCCCGTTCGGTGGCTTGGAAGGTGACCTTTGTCGAGCTGGGAATTTGGGAAAGGGTCGACTAGGCAAAACCTGGACGCCTAGGTTTTATGGTTGCTAAGGACTGATGTGGACTGCAGGGGCTTGACGTCCGGCAGTGAGGGTGCTCGTCCAAGCGGGGGAGTGACGGCCTGCAGTTCGGGGACGTCAGGTGTAGTCAGGAATCGTTGGTATTTTGGATCCGCAGGTCCAAAACGGATCAGCTGGGAAAGGGTTTAAGGGTCGAGCTGTTTCCAGTGGAAGGTTCGGTGGCTTGCCCCATTCAGACGGTGATGGGTTTCTTGGCGTTGCGGCCGGAAGGGAACGAGCCGTTGTTGGTACATGCTAATGTCGGCCTTGTCCCGATATCAGTTTGTTGCGGTTTTTCGAAAATGTCTGGGAGTACTGGGCTTGTCTGTTACGGAATATGCGTCTCATTCCTTTCGCATTGGAGCTGCCACTGAGGTGGCTCGTTGGGGAGTGGATGAGGGGGCTTTAAGGCGTATTGGCAGGTGGGAATCGCGGCGATATCGCCTGTATGTTCGGCCTAACCTTTTGTAGCATATTGAAGTGGGGAGGTATGTATGGGTGTGCTTGGATTGTTGCCAGTTATGGGTGGTTTTTAGCTTGTGTTTTGTCTTCTCTTCTTTTACAGGTGGCCCCCCGGGGTTAGTCTGGATCCTAGG
This sequence comes from Glandirana rugosa, assembly GCA_018402905.1. Classification (NCBI taxonomy): domain Eukaryota; kingdom Metazoa; phylum Chordata; class Amphibia; order Anura; family Ranidae; genus Glandirana; species Glandirana rugosa. The sequence continues at coordinate 363,980 of BLSH010390373.1, forward strand.
ACATTCTTATGTATATTGGGGGTCCAGGAGAGCGGATGTTCGGCCTAACGGCCGTCAGTTGGGCGTTCCGCGGGAGGAAGCGGTGGTTCGGTGGATCGGGGTCCCGGGACTCTTGTGGAGTAGGGTAGTACCGGAAGTGGAGCGATGGGTTCAGTTAGACAGGCCCCCAGAGGTTTTGATGATCCATGCGGGTGGCAATGATCTGGGTCTACGGGAAATGCGGGAGTTGTGCAGGGACATCAAGTATGACCTGCTGAGGCTGCGGGTGGCTTACCCGGATACCTTGCTGGTCTGGTCAGATATGGTGGCGCGGTCGCACTGGCGTGCGGCCCGTTCGGTGGTCAGTCTTAACAGGGCGAGGGTTAAGATAAACCGGGAGGTGTCGAAATTCGTGTTGAGGAATGGAGGTCTGGTGGTGAGACATCATGAATTGGAGAAGAATACCTGTCTTTATTTACGGGGGGATGGGGTACATCTTAATGCGGTTGGCATTGATATGTGGTGCCTCGGTCTTCAGGACGGTATCCAGCGGGCCTTGCGGGTGTGGCGGTCCTCCCAAACCTAAGGTGTTAGGTTTGCGAGGTGGTGGCGGAGTGCTAGGTCCCCTTTGGTAGATTATGGCCTCGAACAGGGCAATGTGTAGGGACCCGTCTGGGTACGGCTCCCAAATTGTTGAGGTTTTCTGTGTGTTGTCTCTGAGTCGGTGGTTTGCGGCTTGAGGCCTGAACGAGACATGCAGAATTCCATTGTGGTGTGATGGTTATACTTTATGACCTGGCAGCTCCAGCATATATATATATATATATATATATACATATTTGATACTGTTTATATTTCAATGTTATTTATTTGTTGTTGTTCAATAAAAGGCCGCTGTGGCCATTAAACCCATTATTGGTGTGGAGTGTGATTTAAGGGGAAGGGTTTTGGTTATAGCGGTGCTAGGAATCAGAGGGGCCGTATTTTATACCCTAGTCAAGAGAGGCCTGGAGAGAATGGAATAGCGGAGGGCCGGCATGACAGGGGTTAAAAGGGGCCTAAGCTGGGCTGGTATAGGAGGTTATCCCCAGGTCAGGGGGCAGTACTAGGGTGGGAGGGGTACAATATTAGCTCAGGGCAGGACAGGAAGAGGAAGCAGTTAGAAGGGAAGAGCAGGAGAAGCGATTCCCACCCTCCCGCCCTGTAATATTGGTATCGGTGGTTTGGTTGACGGCGGAGTGCTAGGTCCCCTTTGGTAGGTTATGGCCTCGAACAGGGCAATGTGTAGGGACCCGTCTGGGTACGACAAATTGTTGAGGTTTTCTGTGTGTTGTCTCTGAGTCGGTGGTTTGCGGCTTGAGGCCTGAACGAGACATGCAGAATTCCATTGTGGTGTGATGGTTATACTTTATGACCTGGCAGCTCCAGCATATATATATATATATACATATTTGATACTGTTTATATTTCAATGTTATTTATTTGTTGTTGTTCAATAAAAGGCCGCTGTGGCCATTAAACCCATTATTGGTGTGGAGTGTGATTTAAGGGGAAGGGTTTTGGTTATAGCGGTGCTAGGAATCAGAGGGGCCATATTTTATACCCTAGTCAAGAGAGTGCTGGAAGAGTTTGCCCAACAGGTGGAGTGACCACCAGTATGCCAGCATATCAAGAGAAGCGGATGGGGCTGCTGTCCAGGTTCATTCAGTCAGCAAGGGTGTGAGGAGCCAACATGCCACTTCTGGGTGCACAGGAAAAGAAGCCAAATGGATAGAGCACCAAGATGGTACACACAAGCAAGAGCAAACCAAGCGCGATTACTGGAGCTACCGGTAATAGCGGAAGGTATCAAGATAGGCTAGCCGAGCTGCAGAGCAGGATGCTGACAGCAGGGTATGGTTGGTGCCCCAGGGATCTTTAGTAATATGCAGCAGAGATGACAAGGAGTACATTGTGGTTGGTATGTGGCAGATGCCATCATGTCAAGCTACAAGCCTAGGGTTTGTGTGGTCACTGCGGGGATGCTGTTAAAAGTACTACCCAGCAGTCGGCAACCCAGCATTCTGCTTGTAGACTGGGAGATGAGCTACAGTACTGAAAAGCAGAACTGTCAAGCTTCATAATAGCTACCACCTATAACCAAGTCAAGTTCATGTGAGCTGCTGTTATGGCAATGGGCAGCTGCTCACCAATGTTCTATATATGTACGGAGGGGGAAACCCTCTTTAGAGATTCTCCAGCAAGTTTCTTCAAGTTTTCAAGTTCTAGTTTAACTGAACTGTTATTTTAAGGAGAAATCCCGTCATCCTAAATCTCTTCCCTCCTATCCTTTCAACTCAGGGAAAATGTAGTTCAGCACCTATTGGGTTGCCAAGCTGAAGCTAGTTCCAGTGAGTCATCCCTGGACTGCTTATTGAGCAGAAGAGTGAATGTGACTGGCTCCTACGGGGGTAGGGCTACACAAGTCAAAACCTGTTTTTTAGTTCTGGATGGAAAGGAGAAGGATTAGAATTCCCACTAAATTTTACTGATATCCAGAGCTTTGTTACAGAAATTTACCCTCACTTCCTGTCCTGCTGATGACGGGAAGTGAGAGGAAATTTGCAACTAGGGACACAAATACAAATCTGACAGGGATTCTAGCCTTCCCCTACTCTACTAAAGAAAAACATTTTTATTTCTGTCTGTGATGCTACGGGACAGCTCCCTTCACTTTCTGTGGTGTAAAAACAGCAGGGTAAATCTCACTAACAGGGCCCCAGATAGCAGTTGAAAATGAATGGGACTCTAACCCTTCCCTGCTTTATCAAAAAATGAAAAGTAAAAGTTTTAGCTGGCCTTCCACTCCCTTGTAAATTTATGCTTTTATGGTGAAAATATAGCGCGCCGCAGTCTGCTGGGACAGTGCTGGTCTACAATCATCTACGTAAGCTTGTAAGAATTAAATCTAAGCATATATCCCCCTGGAGTTCATGGCGCCTTATATTGCACTAATTACTTCTAGAACTCTAGTTCTAGCTTACCAGTAATATTATTAGCTTTTAATTATAATTTCATTAAAATCAAGGGTCTCCAGTCACAAATTTACAGACTCAACATAATAAATTACAAAATCTCAGTATAGAGCTTATTTAATGACTATGAAGGAAATTCATAAATATTGCCTAGGCTGGAGCAGCAGGCACTTTTTCAGCATGGCATACTTTTTTTTAAATTTGAAAGCGTTTTTATTTTGCTTATTTTTAACGTATAATTAAGTACTTTTCTTGTGTTTGAAGTAAATAATTAGCAAAATTACTTAATTCTAGCAAAGCATAAGAATTTTACCCCCTGGGTAAGTTACATAAATGCCCCCCGTTGTCTCATAAGTGAGGCACATGACGTTGTGAATGCAGTAACTGTGGGGTTTATAATACTAGCACAAGCAGACGTTCAGGTCGTTTTTGCAGTTTAAAGAAATTTTGCTAATTATTCACAATACTGGGATAGTAAAAAGGGTACCACTGTGTGTTATAAAGACAGAATCATAGACTTTATCAACAGTCAAAGTGAAGTGAAAAATTAAATTTATAGGTGACAAAACTGCATCAGTTATCTAATGCAACTGCATCTGCACTTGATTTGCTACGTTACCCTTACTAGTACATTGTACCCTCACTAGTACAGCATTTGTCCACATTTCACCCTGCACACAATTTATAAATGTCACCCAATGGCTGCCACTGGCCAGAAGCAAAGGATCACCCTTTGGTAGCAGGATATTGAATTGCAACCTCAATGTTAGTGGCCAGGGGGTTAGCCACAGGATACTCAAGAGAACAAGAAAACCAAGAAGTTATTATCTTTAAATCAATAAAAGCATAATTTCTTACATTACGCTATATATAACTGTCAGTCTTTAGATTTCTCTAATGATTTGCTTCATGTTCACATTAACTCTTTCACTTTGTACCATAATTCACAGCTGTGCCCCAATTCTATGTATCCAATGATTTATGGAAGTCTCTATGTCCCTGATCCCCATCCACTGCACATGGGGGAGACATCAGGGGTCTATTAGGGTCCTGATGTCTCCTTAAAGGGGACCTCTCTCCACCTGTATATACTATAACACAGGGGGGCCTGTCAGTCAGGCGACAGTAATAACATGAAGTGCAAACAAATTTTCAAAACGAATAAAACAAATTCCAAAGCAAAAAAAAAGCACTTGCACATACATACGTTACATACATAGTGCATGCATAATAGACCCGTATTGTACTATGTGCAGTATGACAGGTATCTCTATACAATTTTCACGTTTAGGAATAACTTTAGCAAAGTAGTAAATGGATGAAGCAGCAAATGTGTTTAGTGTAAGTTGCTCAGGCCTCATTCACACAGAAATGTGTTGCCCAGGTAGTGAAGCTGCTCTGTCCTGCAGCACAGCCACCCGCAGCACAGCCACACTGGAGCTATCATCTCCCCTCTCTTTGGTCTCCAGTGGTGTGCAGAGCAGCTGCAGGGAGAAAGAGAGAGAGAGACAGAAGGACACTTGCTAAGGCTGGTTTTCAGCCAGAGTGAGCTAGAGGAAGAGCCCCCCCCCCCCCACCACCACCACCACCCAGAGTACAGAGGACACTGATTAGCTGCTCTTATGTCTGGGAGGAAGAAAAAAACAGCTGGTAGCCATCTGGAAGTATGGGGGGTGTAGTCCTTAGGAGACAGATATCTATCAAGTCAAGGACTGGATGGGACTACAAGTCCCAGGAGGACAGAGAGTCACAGCTTCCAGAGAGCATCATCAGTTCAGTGAGAGATTACAATTGCCAGGTCTTGGGTCACTGTTGACCTCACCGTTTCCATGAGTGATCACTATTGCCAGGTCCTGAGTCACCGTTGACCTCACCGGTTCTGTGAGTGATCATTATTGCCGGGTCCTGAGTCTCCGCTAACCTCACCGGTTCCATAAGTGATCACTATTGCTGGGTCCTGAATCATCTCCAATATCATCAGTTCTGGGAGCTGGAAAGCAGGGGTCTTAATCCCAGCTTTCCTGCCCACTTCCTACCGTTATATGGTGTGTGTTTGACAGTGCTGGACTGATAAAAGGCTTGGTATTTGTGGAAGCACTGTGGAGTGAGTTTTCCTTATGGTGGGCCAGTACCCATGAAGGTACAATATAAATGGATCCAGTTATGGTCTCAAGCTTCTACCCCTCTGAAAGTGATGGAGAGGATACTCAGTTAGGGCCACCTGTACGGGATTCACCTGGACAGTCAGGGTTTTGAATGATGTGTGTGGGTTTCAGTCCACCTGAAACCCGGACACATACCTCCCAATCGTCCCGCGATTTCATTTGAATATGTCCTGCAGATCTGGACTGGAGTCCTGGAGCCAGTGTAGAAGCATGTTCCCGCACTGGGCTCCACTCAGTAAGGTATCCTCAATGAGTGTGACATGTGCTCTCACACAGTGCACCCAGTGAGGATTCCTGCTGGCAGCGCCTGCCTGTCCTCTGCCTTCTCCCCCACCTTATTCACCTTTGCAGTCATTGATTGTTATGACCGCCGGCGTTCCAGCACCCAATGATGCACTTTGCCACTGTGCACAGTGGGAGATAAATAGCACTTTGTAGAGCTGCTCCACCTCCCAGCTCTGTCTCCCACTTTCTGGCTTGCAGTGGCTTCTACATGGTAAGGCAATCTAATGGGGGTCTTTAAGGGGCAGGAGCGCTGATATAGGGGGCCCCCTGATCTAATGGGGGTCTCTAAAGGGGGGGGCACTGATATAAGACGACTGTGATCTAAAGGGTGGTTTCTAAGGGGGGTGCTGATCTAATAGTTGGTCTCTATGGGGGCAGCCTCTGATCTAAATGGGGTCTGTAAGGGGTGGTAGTGCTTATAAAAGGTGACCCTGATATAATGGGGGATCTCTAAGGCTACATTCACGCCGGCAATTAAGGCCAGTGCGAATAATAGCTAGCGTCAGGAATCAGAGAAATTCCTGCTGTGGCTCTTAGCAGCTAGGTGCCGTCACCAGCCCTGTTCACTATGAAGGTAATCGCTGGCTGTGTGGTGGGTGCTGCCAGTGACCTGTTATTATAATGAATGGGGCTGGCGGCCATACCTAGCTACTATTCTCACAGGCCCTAATCTCCGGTGTGAATGTAGCCTTGGGGGTGCTGATATAAGGAGACTCTGATCTAAAGGGGGTACTCTAAGGGGGGGCAAATATTTTTTTGCCATGCGTTGATAAAGTGTTCGGGTTTGGCTTAAAGAAAAGGTAGCAACCCTATGCTCAGTGGAAAACTTTTGGATAGTTTGCTGCCCCACCCCAAAAAAAATATATATAACACCAGCCGCCACTGGGTGTGGGACTCAGTCCTTTATGCCTATTTAAAAACAAATCAGAAATGACAGGTCCTGTACTTGTAACCCATAAAACATTGACACCAGCCCCTGACCTGAAGGAATAGCCTGCATCAGCCTGTGTATTGTACTCTCGAGTCACTGATTGCAATGCTTTGCAGGCTGCAATGCAAAAAAATAATAAATGTACTTTTTTTCTTTTTTGCATTATGGGTGGATCATGCCTTTAATGAAGTCCCTGTTTATAAGTGAGCAAAGATGTAACGTAGCACTGTGCTGCTAATGCTGCAGAACATTTCTCCACCATACCCGCAGCATGTTAATGACAAAACTGTGACAACTATCTATGTAATTAGTGATAATTGGTGATAATTAGAAAAGCTAATGAGTTAATTCTTAAAATAATGATTCCTCCATACATCATTCCTAAAGTACATAATAGAAGTACAGTACTGCCATCTGCTGATATATTTGTGAAAAGCACAAGCTACTCCAAATTAAATCTGAGTTTCAGATATGGATTTTTTAGTAGTTATATTGGTCCAGCTACGCCCAATGTAACTATGTATATTCAATACCTGTGGGATTCCTGTGAAAGTTGGAAATCACTGTAGACCATAGGCGTGCGCAAAAGGTTGTGCCAGGTGTGCCTGGGCACATCCTAATCTCTCTGTGTGGTGTAGATTGCCCATTTAGACCCCTGATATTTCACCAAAGCCCCCTAATGGGGCTCCTAAAAAAAATAGTAAAAAAAAAAAATATAAGAAATAAAATTGTAAAAAATAAAATAAAAATAACAACTACTGACACCAGCCACTGCCTTACTGACACCAATCTTTGCCCTACTGACACCGTCATTATATACACACATGCATGTTTGAGCTTTGGGATGCACACCCTAATGTAATAGTCTGCGCACACCTATGCTGTGGACTACTATGGCTTCTACAGGGACCCTACAGATATGGCATTAGCATTCTTCCAAACTGAAACAATGTAACTACAAAAAAACCCATAACTGAAATGTATCTATAAATTGTTAGATACAATGTTTCAAAGCATTGTAACTGAATGATTGGTTTGTATTTCATCTGATGTTTTCTTTTGTAGTCATGTTTCTGTCCTTTGAGTGGTAAAATGCTGGGATATCTGGTACCAATTAGAACTGAAACTGTACAATAATAGGACTTTACCAAAATCAGGGTTACCTCCAGTGATAAATCCATGTGAGTAGCCTTTTACTTTGCAGTGCAACTCCAAGCAGAACCTTGTTTTTTGGTGTTATAAAGAACCTGGTTGTGGTTCTGTTGGAAAGATTTCCTCTCTCTCCCTGTCCCAGGGACAGCATTGTCTCAAATTCAAACTGGGATTCAGAAAACAATAAAATAAGCAAACGTGGAATCAAACCATAAGGAGAAAGTTTTGTGTTGAAGTTCCACTTTAAGGCTAAATGCACACTGGGCATTTGCCCAGCTCTACTGTATGCCTTTAACCTGGTAGGAGAAAAGGAGTGTAAAAATCGCCCCTAAAGCCGCGTTTTTGTAAATGCGTTTGTGCATTTTTAGATGTGTTTAGGCGCATCAAGTCCTTAATTGATAATTTATTTAATTGGCCATTTATTCAGGCCATTGAAATAAATTAACACTCAAACGTTAAGAGCCGGTTCACACTGAGGCGACTTGTCAGGCGACTTGAGTCGCCTGGCAAGTCGTCTCCATGCAGTGCAATGGAACCGTTCTAATAGGAGCGACTCAGGTCACTCCGACTTAGAAAAAGGCTCCTGCACTATTTTCGGGGCGACCTCAGCGCGACTTGCATTGACTTTTATGGATAGAAGTCTCCTTGCAAGCCGCGCTGAGGTCGCCTCGAGCGGGGCGACTTGCTTTGCCCTGCAAGTCGTGCCGCTCCAGTGTGAACCGGCTCTTAAAGATGTCTAACGTTAACCACTTTTACACACGTTTACATGCGTTTAGGCGTGTGTTTTTTCTGCCAAAACGCTGCTGCCCCCAAATGCCAGTGGAATTTTTTTTTCTGCGTCTAAACGCCTGTAAATGCCTATATGTGTATGGGCACATAGGCTAACATTTCTTTCCAGAAAGAAATCTGGAGTTTCTAACACCAAGTGTAGATGAGGCCTAAATATTTCTAACAAACATTTGTTCTATTGATATACTACACAATTTCATAATAATGTGTAATGGTTTTGCACAGAGCAGCCCAGATCCTCCTCTTCTCGGGTCCCTGGCTGGAGCTCCTGGCCTCTACCTCCTGTCAAGTGCCCCCACAGCAAGTAGCTTGCTATGGGGGCACCGGAGCAGAGCTGCAGCTCCGTATATCCATTCAGACAAGGAGGTGCAGTTCAACCCTGCCCCCCTCTCTCCTGATTGGCTAATTGAATTTGATTGACAGCAGCGGGAGCCAATGGTGCTGCTGCTCAGCCAATCAAGAGGGAGAGTCCCAGATGGCCAAGGCACTCTTGGACATTGCTGGATAGAGATGGGGCTCAGGTAAGTATTAGGGGGGCCGAGGGGGGCTGCTGTACACAGAAGGTTTTTTTTAATCTTAATGCATGGAATGCATTAAGACAAAAAAAAAAAAAATTCTTCTGCCTTTACAACCACTTTAAGATCAAAATACAGTTTTTCTCATAGTCAAGGCCATGATTTTCTGTGGTCCTCTTCCTTTGATAGGTACCTGCTAGGTGCAGATTCAGGTACCGATCCCATATCAATGCACCATGCCCAGCACATGTTCTAGAGTGCACTACGGAAGCCATCTTTTGTTACTGCCATGGCAGAAATATGTAATGGTATGGGACAGTGGAAAACATTGCCCATTCTTGACAATAATCACAGTGGGCTTTTGCAGCAGGCACTGGAGGTTAAATGATAGGCTCCAACAAGACCTCTAGTACATCTGCCCTTTATAGAGACACTCATCATCCCCCCCCCCCCCCCCCGTCCTTCACCTCTTCCAAGCTGGATCCAATGGGAGTATCCCAGTGTTTATACAGTGCCTTGAAAAAGTATTCATACCCCTTGAAATTTTCCACATTTTGTCATGTTACAACCAAAAACATAAATGTATTTTATTGGGATTTTATGTGATATATTTTTAAACAGGAATTGCGCAACTCTCTGTGATAATTAGTGATAATTATCTAAAAGACCATATAGTAATGTGCTACTTGATCAGTGAAATCAATACAAATCAAAACATCAAAAAATCAAAACATCATAATTGTGAAAATCCATAAATTTTGTGTTAAAATTAGATAAGGAATGCTTCCACCACTTAAGGTGCATAAAAATATTATTTGTAACCAAAAGTCCAGAAATTCGGAAAAATAAATTCCAGGGAAAGAGAAAAAAAACTTCCACCAGGTGCATGGAATAAAGAAACGTCTGTGTCACCCCACACTCTGATTTTACCGACTCTTACCAGAGATGTAAATACACTTGATTGTACACAGAATGGTGTAGCGGCCGAGAAGCCCCGATGTGTGAAAAGGGTAGGGTATCACTCCGTCCTCGGATGTCCTGTTGGACTCGTAGCCATCATGTATAAAGATAACAAACGCCAAATGGTGAAGTATTGTATGGTATTCAGAACTAAGCAAAAAGCCCACTGGCTACTCACATTTACACAGTGGGAAACGCTCAAATAAGCATAAACGCCGGCTCAGGATGCGTGCAGCCCGTGCTATCTCAGTCACGTGGGTCATGTGCTCGTCAATACGTAGGCCCATTTTATGTGATAGACCAACACAAAGTGGCACATAATTGTGAAGTGGAAGAGAAATGATAAATGATTTTCAATTTTTTTTTACAAATAAATATGTGAAAAGTGTGGGGTGCATTTGTATTCAGCCCCCCCGAGTCAATACTTTGTAGAACCGCCTTTCACTGCAATTACAGCTGCAAGTCTTTTTGAGGATGTCTCTACCAGCTTTGCACATCTAGAGAGTAAGCTTTTTGCCCATTCTTCTTTGCAAAATAGCTCAAGCTCTGTCAGATTGGATGGAGAGCGTCTGTGAACAGCAATTTTCAAGTCTTGCCACAGATTCTCAATTGGATTTAGGTCTGGACTTTGACTGGGCCATTCTAACACATGAAAATGCTTTGATCTAAACCATTCCATTGTAGCTCTGGCTGTATGTTTAGGGTCGTTGCCCTGCTGGAAGGTGAACCTCTGCCCCAGTCTGAAATCTTTTGCAAACTCTAACAGGTTTTCTTCTAAGATTGCCTTGTATTTGGTTCCATCCATCTTCCCATCAACTTTGACCAGCTTCCATGTCCCTGCTGAAGAAAACCATCCTCACAACATGATGCTGCCACCACCATGTTTCACAGTGGGGATGGTGTGTTTAGGGTGATGTGCAGTGTTAGTTTTCAGCCACACATAGCGTTTTGCTTTTAGGCCAAAAAGTTAAATTTTGGTCTCATCTGACCAGAGCTCCTTCTTCCAGATGTTTGCTGTGTCCCCCACATGGCTTCTCGCAAACTGCAAATGGGACTTCTTTTTTGCTTTCTTTCAACAATGGCTTTCTTCTTGCCTCTCTTCCATTAAGGGCAGATTACAACAGTTTGTATATGGGACCTAAAGTAATGGGACAGATTAACAATCATAAATCAAACTTTCACTTTTTAATACTTGGTTGCAAATCCTTTGCCGTCAATTACAGTCTGAAGTCTGGAACGCATAGACATCACCAGACGCTGGGTTTCATCCCTGGTGATGCTCTGCCAGGCCTCTACTCCAACTGTCTTCAGTTCCTGCTTGTTCTTGGGGCATTTTCCCTTCAGTTTTGTCTTCAGCAAGTGAAATGCATGCTCAATTGGATTCAGATCAGGTGATTGACTTGGCCATTGCATAACATTCTACTTCTTTCCCTTAAAAACTCTTTGGTTGCTTTCACAGTATGCTTTGGGTCATTGCCCATCTGCACTGTCAAGCGCCGTCCAATGAGTTCTGAAGCATTTGGCTGAATATGAGCAGATAATATTGCCCAAAACACTTCAGAATTCATCCTGCTGCTTTTGTCAGCAGTCACATCATCAATAAATACAAGAGAACCAGTTCCATTGGCAGCCATACATACCCACGCCATGACACTACCACCACGCTTCACTGATGAGGTGGTATGCTTTGGATCATGAGCAGTTCTTTCCTTCTCCATACTCTTCTCTTCCCATCACTCTGGTACAGTTGATCTTGGTCTCATCTGTCCATAGGATGTTGTTCCAGAACTGTTAAGACTTTTTTAGATGTTGTTTGGCAACCTCTAATCTGGCCTTCCTGTTTTTGAGGCTCACCAATGGTTTACATCTTGTGCTGAACCCTCTGTATTCACTCTGGTGAAATCTTCTCTTGATTGTTGACTTTATGAACCAGAGAAGTGACCCCAAGGGAAGGGGGATTTTTGGGTGGGTGCTCAAACCACAATATGTATGTAAAATTTAAGTCATTTATTGGTATACAGTAAAAAAGCACATACAATTGTACATATAGGACATATAAAATATGCAAGGCAATACAAATTACGGATACCACACAGTGGGCGAAAATACAAAAAATTGGTAATACAGTAATACATGTGGTGAAGAGAGAGAGATAAGTACACAGAAATATGCATGCATGCCTGAGAGGTGGTACATGACACAACAATACACACAAAAAAAAGGGGGGGGGAGAGGGAGGGGGGAGGAAGGTGGGGCGGCTCACCCGGATCAGTAAAATATTGAACGTAGGGATAACTTTTCTCCAATATCTCACAGTAAGGGTAGGAGATGAACTCTAAGTAAATCTCAGAGCTGCAAACTGCAGATAGACGTAGCTCTCCACAAGGACCAGATATAAGTAGGAAGCGGGGCTCCTACAAGAATGGTGGGGAAACAACATGGTATTATGGTAACAAAATTAATAAAAAAATCATGATGATATAGTATCATGAGGGGAGGGTGTAAAGGGAAGAAAATAATAATAAAAATATGTCTTACGCCCAAGTCCACTATGTCTGTGTGGGGCAGAAATCGAAGCCCTCAAAATATGAGTATATAGGCCCCTAGTGTAGGTCGCCTCAATGGGATTCCCACAAAGGGTTAGCCGAAAAGCGACCCTGCACCGAAAAATATCAATATGTTTAAAAAAAGTCAACAATAGGTAGCGAAAGAAAACAAGAGTGTCTAGCATAAAAGGGCAACGCAACCAGAGTACTAACCTGTACCTATGTGAAGGGGCCAGAGAAAACAGCCTCATCAGGCATGTGGAGCCGTCCAGAAACCGGAACTGGGCGGAATAGCCGACCTGGGGGGTGTACATACCCCCTCCTAGTCAGGGGGGCGGTGTCCCCGAATTCCCAAAAGGACCGGTCCAGAGATACTGTACATAGATCTCGGACCGGGTCCCTCCTGTGTGTCCACAGAATAGTGTGCCATCCACCTCCCTGCTCCGGTCCTCCAGGCGAGCGGTGTCGAACGGAGCCGCGCATGCGCGAACGTATTACGCTCGTTGCGCAGCTCCGGCCGATGTCACCCCCCCAGCTGGCGCGCGCATAGAGCCAATATGCCGATAGAAGGGGCGGAGGAACTGCCAAAGTGGGTGTCCTAATTGGCTAATCCGGCCCCACTAGCTGCGTGCCATGAGCATGCCATGTCATCTTCGCCCTCTAATCTTTTGGTTATGCCTTTTCCTCTTCCTTTCCCGTGTTGGATGAATATTTATTTGGACCTCAGTACATACATGTCTATTTCCATGTCTGTTATGAATTACCTATTTTCTCCGATCTCAGAAGTGGAATCTGCATGTTATCATTGCTCTCTTTTTTTCTTTTGTATTTTTAGCCTTTTGCATCCCAGTGCCCTAGCGAGGCTTTGCAGTATGCATTTGCGTGTCTGGGACTGGTCCTGACATTCGATCTCACATCGGCACCCTGGATCTATTTATTTTACTCTTCTTTTTACTTTGCAATTTAAATTAATCAATATATCTTACTTTGCTCTGCAGTTGTCCTGGTGGTTTTCTGCCTGCCCGGCACATCTCTCCATATTGGGATTGATGGTATGGGCAGTCACCACCAGGGGCCCTCATAGACGTTCTCTCCCCCGGCGTGCGTAGGCCCCTCAGCTGGCACGCAGCTAGTGGGTCCGGATTAGCCAATTAGGACATCCATTTTGGCAGTTCCTCTGCCCCTTCTATTGGCGTATTGGCTCGGCCGGAGCTGCGCAACGAGCCCCATACACACTATACAATTTTCTGTAGACTTTTGTCTTCAGATTTAACAAAACCATGTAGTATAAGGGCCTGCCTGATTGCATGCAAATTGAAACTTTAAGCCTCGTACACACGGGACGGCGATCGTATACAACAGGTCGTACTAACGACCGTTGTATGTGATATCGATCGTTCGTATGCGCGATTAGAACAGTCGAACATGCAATGGTCGTACAAGGGAGTTGTATGAGCAAACTAGAAAACTTGGTCCTACCAACAAGCGCTCATACAACCATTGTATCGTGTGTACAGAGAAGTTGGTACAACAAGTTGTATTGTGCAAAACGCGCATGCTCCGAAGTCAGGAACGGCCGGATGCTAATTACATGCTCCTGAACTTTCTTTCTGTGGTCGTACGATCGTGTAGTGCAGTCAGATCGTACGTACGATCATTGTCGTGTGTGTACGAGGCTTTAAGGTTTGACCTCATATTATATGGTTTTGGTAAATCTGAAGACAAAAGTCTACAGAAAATTGTATAGTGTGTATGGGGCTTAAAGCCTCGTACACACGGTGCAACGGTTGTACAACCAAACGTCCAACTTTGGACCAAGTTGGATGTTGGCTGTTGTGTCTCGCATACTGACATGCACTAAACGATCGTACAATCAAGCCTAACGTAGTGACGTGTTATGAGCGTATAACGAGGAAGTTCAGCTGCATGTGATTTGTGAATTAGGAACATAGGTTTCCCAGAATGGACACTTCTGGGCGTTCCTGACTTCTGAGCATGCCTGTTTTGCACATACAACTTTGTTGGACCAACTTCTCTGTACACACGGTACAACAGTTGTACAACCGCTTGTTGTACAACCAAAGCTTTCTAGTCTGCTCATCCAACTTCTGTTGTACAACCGCTGTACGATGGCTGTTGTAATCGTGCGTACTAACAGTCAGATGATCGTACAACAAGCTGGTTGTAAGACCGTTGTTGTACAACCGTTGTACCGTGTGTATGGGGCTTAAGACGCAGAATAGACAGGCAAATCGAAATTTCCAGTGCCATAGTTTCTGCTGGGGAAAAGCTACGTTCAAGGCTGGTTGGACAATGGTTGGAGGATCTCCCCATCATTGTTGATCTTGAGTTCAGGTCTCTGACACAAAGGCAGACGCCACATTGCAATTATCTTCAGGGGCCCCTGCGATTGCACTTTGATGCAACATTCATATGGACATAACACACAAAATTTGCGCTTAGTTTAAAAAAAAAGTTGTGTAAATGAAGGCAGCTGGCACCTATAGGCAAGATCAGACCTACAAACTTATAAACAGTAAAAAAGAGGGGTGCAGCGCCACTGATGTTAGTTCAGTCACAGTGATCCAATACATGAAATATAATCAAAGAGGGTAGTAGTTCCAACACCATTACATGCATAAAGAGTGGTAGATAGCTCTCATCACCTCCAAGTGCAAAGGGGCAATTCTGCTTGCTGGATAGTCTGGACCCTTTAATTACAGAGGGTCAGACACGCCTTATTCAGAGTAAAAATGCCACACGTCCTAGATGTCACCACATGGACTGGCTCCAACACTCCAGAGACAGACAAGACTCCAGCCACACTCCACAATGCTTTTAGATGAATCAGCAGCAATACAGCGGGAACACCTTTATCCTCAAAATAATAATAAAGGCCACATGGTGTAGTACGTAATAAAACCTTCAGAGCTAATTTTATTGTAAAAAGTTTACACTCACATTTCCAAAGTAGTTCATATTGGTTATATATTGGTTAAAAACAACGATAGAAAGTTGCTTGCGTCAAGGGACCCCGCCTTACATGTTTCATAAAAAAAAATTGACATCTTCAGAGGCGTGGCGGCCCGACGCAAACATGCTATTAATGAGGAAAACACCGGAAATAGCAAACCGGTAGTTTCGTCGTCTAAACCGGAAGTGACAAACCGGAAATGACAACCCGGAACTTCCTTTAAGCCATAGATGTGCTCCACTGTGCGTTCCACACACTTACAGACAGGAAATGAGCCTGTCAGAAACACGTAAAGGCTCCTTTTAATCAGCAAAGGACCAAACATCCCCGATTGACCAATTTAGGAGCAATAAAACGCCAAACAACTCCTACCTCTAATGACAAGGCGAAGGTGAGGCGCAACAAAAATTATTTAAGTGTGACCAGGCAGTGGGAAAAGTAAATAGAATTCTGGGCTGTATCAGTAGAGGGATCACCAGCAGGAGGAAGGAGATTCGGATTCCTCTATATAGATCTTTAGTGAGACCTCACTTAGAATATTGTGTCCAGTTCTGGAGGCCTCACTTACAAAAAGATGTTGATAAGATAGAACGAGTTCAGAGACGGGTAACAAAAACGGTGAAAGGTCTGGGGGATAAAACATATCAAGAGCGACTTCAGGAACTTAACCACTTCCGTACTGGGCACTTAAACCCCCTCCTGCCCGGACCAATTTTCAGTTTTCAGCGCTGTCGCTCTTTGAATGACAATTGCATGGTCATGCGACGTTGTACCCAAACAAAATTTGCGTCCTTTTTTTCCCACAAATAGAGCTTTCTTTTGGTGGTATTTGATCCCCTCTGCGTCATTTCTGATCGCCGCTATAATAAATATCCAAAAATAAAAAATAAAAAAACAAATTTATTCATCAGTTTTGGCCGATATATATTCTTCTACATATTTTTGGTAAAAAAAATTGCAATCGGCGTTTATTGATTGGGTTGCACAAAAGTTATAGCGCCTACAAACTATGGACATTGATTTATGGCATTTTTATTATTTTTTTTTTACAGGTAATGGTGGCGATCTGCGATTTTTATCGGTACTGTGATATCGGGGCGGACATGTCGGACGTTTTTGACACTTTTTTGGGACCAATGACATTTGTACAGCGATCAGAAATTTAAATGTCCACTGATTACTGTATAAATGTCATTGGCAGTGAAGGGGTTAACCTGCAGGGGGCAGTGAAGGGGTTAACTATGTTCCCTGGGTGTGTTCTAACTGTGGGGGGGGTGGGGTTGACAGGGGCATGACAGATCTAACTGATCCCAGTGACAGGGATCAGTAGATCTGGCATGCCCCCCCTCACAGAATGGGGAACCGCCGTGTTTACTTCGGCGGTTCCCCGTTCCTCCTCTCTGTAAGGAGATTGCGGGTCTCCAGCCGACAGCGGGAGCGCGCCCAGCACGAGCCAAATGGGAGGACGTCTATAGATGTCCTCCCGGCATTTTAGAGCCGCACTGTAGCCGTTATTCGGCTATGGCGCGGATGGGAGGAGGTTAATATGTACAGCCTGGAGGAAAGAAGGGAGAGGGGAGACATGATTACATTAAATACATGAAGGGAGTGAATAAGTTTCAGGAGGGCAGTCTTTTCAATATGAATCCAAAATCAAGAATACGGGGACATGACCTCAAACTAACTGGAGGGAAGTTCAAAACTAATCTTAGAAAGTATTATATTACTGAAAGGGGAGTTGATGATTGGAATAAACTACCAACTGAGGTTGTGAGACAGTCAACAGTAAATGGCTTCAAACATGCTTGGGATAAACATAAATCTATAGTCAGACAACAAGGTTAATGTGAAAACAGAAAAAAAAAATATAAGATAAAAACTCAATAATATAAAGCTAAAAAAAAAAAATATTAGAAAAACATTAACAACATCATGTCTTGCACAGTGAATGCGCTATCTAGTGCCTAAAAATGAATATACATCTCAAATACATTCCAAATTTACTACCACCAATACAAAAAAAAGGAAAAAAAATGTAATGTAGAAATTAAGAAAAGATTGAATGAATGAAAGAGCAAAAAGAGCATATAAATGACATGAAATTTTGACAAAAATAGAGGGGGCAATAGAAACTAGGCATTGTTAAGAAAACAATTCACATCCCACTCTATATATTCATCCCATGAGGTGAATAACACTTTATGTCATATATCCACCTCGTTTTGAGTCTCAAAATCTCTCATCTTAAGTTACTTCCTCTCCAGTCAGGGGAGAACTTGTCTATCCCTAATATTAGTGCCCCCTTGGGGTCTTTCGCTTGGTATAAAGCATAGTGCTTAGAAACACTATGCTTAGGGGAACCCCTACGTATGTTACCCAAATGTTTATTTTATTTATTTTAGGTACATATATAGCACTGTAAATTTACTCAGTGCTTCACATTTATATTGCACATTCACATCAGTCCCTACCCTCAAGGAGCTTACAATCTAAGGTCCCTAAAGCCCCGTACACACGGTTCAACAATCGCATACAACAGGTCGTACTCACGACCGTTGTATGCGATATCGATCGTTCGTATGTGTGAATTGAACAGTCGAACATACGACGGTCGTACAAGGGAGTTCTTTGAGCAGACTAGAAAACTTGGTCGTACCAACAAGCTCTCATACGACCGTTGTATCGTGTGTACAGAGCAGTTGGTACAACAAAGTTGTATTGTGCAAAACACGCATGCCCAAAGTCAGGAATGGCTGGATGCTAATTACATGCACCTGAACGTTCTTTCCCCGGCCGTACGATCGTGTAGTGCAGTCAGTATGCTGCATAAAACAGCCAACATACGATTCAACGCGGTCGTACGTGCGATCGTCGTCCCGTGTGTACGGGGCATAACTCACAATCATACATCATACATATACTAGGGCCAATTTAGACAGGATCTAATTTACCTACCAGCATGTTTTTGGAGTGTGGAAGGAAACCGGAGTACCCAGAGGAAACCCACACAGGCACAGGGAGAACATGCAAACTCTAGGCAGGTAGTGTCGTGGTTGGGATTTGAACCAGCGACCCTTTTGCTGCCAGGTGAAAGTGCTATCCACTACACCACTGTGCCACCCAAATGCTCATTGACTCTTATTTGCATAGTCCTAATGGTCCGGCTCACATATTGCAAGCCACATGGGTATTGCAACAGGTAGACCACATTAAATTACTAAAGAACGAGGCCCTACAATATCCACAATATTGGGAGCCACATGCAGTCTAAGCGGCTGGACGCCACAAAAGACCACTTGTGGTTCATCTCCCAAAACAGAACCCAACATGGGGTCATTTTTATGGATGTTCCAGTGACGAGCGATGCAATGATGCGTTTAACATCACGGTACTGGCTGGAAAAATTAGTGATAAATGAAAAACCCTTCTGGTTGAGATCTTTCTCTATTTTAGGTTTTGTTTCCAGTAGTTTGGCCCTATCCAGATGGCTCACATTCAAAATGACCTTATCCAGATCATCTGGAGTGTAGCCTTTATCTATGAATCTGGATTTTAAAGTGGAGGCTTGAAGATGAAAATCCTCAGGGGAGGAACAATTACGACATATTCTAAGGGACTGGCTTTTTGGGACCGATCACAGCCAGGAGGGATGGTGACAGCTCCCCTGACCAATAAAACTATTACGATTGGTTTCTTTAAAAAAAAAGTCGTAGTAACTAACGATCCATCCCTAACCTCCACATTCAAATCCAGAAAATGTACCCTCTCCTGGCTAGCCTCATGTTGTAGAGCTATGCCCAAACTATTATCATTAAGGACCCAATGTATTTATTAAGAGGCTCATATGGAGGTATTTTTATTAATGACTATATATACCTGGGTATAAGCACATGTACTATTATTGATCTATTCATATGTAAAGCTTGTATTATTTCTATCTAGTGTGAACCTGTGTGTATCTATATACTTATGGCTGGTTTTGTATACTGGTTGCAGGGGTTCTTCTGCTCCCAATTACTGCAATTGAAAAATTACTAGTTAATTTCCCTGGAAAGAAAATCTCTCAGTTTACAGGGGCCCTGAGCTGCATTGAGGCCCTCCCAATTTTATATAAAAACAAACCCATTCTTCAACTTTGCAAAGGTTGTGGTTCTGTTATTTACCTATAGGTCTAGTGCAATATCCTGCTTTAGGAGGGTCATTTGTCATAACCCCCTCAAAAGAGGACTATAAAGTTTTCACAGGAAAGAGCTAACAGTGGACAGTGCAGTCTGAGGTCAGCCTGTTGGCTTGGCTTGGGGAAGCGAGGAGGGAGAAGCAGGGAAGTTGCTTTCCATCCTAGGACGGTGTGTTTCTATTAACTAGGGAGATACAAATCGAGTCCAGTGGTGGCTGGTGGTTTTTTTGGGGGGCCGCAAACAATCACCCATCCCCCCGCTGGTTGCTGGTCGGTCCAGCGTGGTACAACGGCTCGACTCCAAATCCTCTCCTCCGTGGCGGCTTCCAGCTCCTTCTCCTCCTAGGCATCCAATAGGATCGCCTGTCCTTTCAGCCAATCCTGTTACGGGTGTCAAAACCCACTTCCTGATTGGCCGGGAGGAGGATCAGTGTTACAACAGAGAATATTCATTCGCTGTTGTAACACACCTGGGTGGGCTGAAAGCGCACTCTCTGCACCCCGAACCCACCCTATACTGAAGCCTATTAGAGCCTCTGGCCGGTGTCCTGAAAGGGGCCGGACACATGGACTGGGGAGGCGGCGATGGACAGGGGGGCGGCAATTGACGGGGGGTGCCCGTGCGCCCTTAATGGATGGGCCGCCCCTGCTCGAGTCCCTGCATACAAGGGTGACTCCATAGGACACTGCAAGTGAAAGGAGTCACCCTGAAACAGAAAACCTGAGACAGTGAGCATGCACCAACTTAAACTGGAACATAGCTAAGGAATATAATAAAAAGAAGCTACATGCTCAGCAAGTGATTAGCCGGTTCCCGTCCAACGTATAGTCAAATGACAGCCGAGTGGGAAAGCTCTAGTTCTGGGAGGACGTCATATGATGTCATCCCATTCTTACCATACATTTGTGCGAAGCGTGGCAATTGGTGGTTAGCTGTGTCCGTAGGACACAGCTCATCAACAATTGAGTCAAAGAACCAGTGGCTCTTTACCATGTGATCAGCTCTGTTCAATCACAGCCGATCACAACGTAAACACACTTGTCAGTTATTGGCATTCCTTTCCTCAGCTGGTAACTGGCCGGTGTAAAAGGGGACATCTGCACTGATATTCAGTGTCCTGATTATCAGTGCAGCCCTAACAGTGCCCATCGGTGCTGCCTGTCAGTGCCAACCTGTGCCCACCAGTGTTGCCAATCAGTGCCCATCAGTAGAGTTGAGCAAACCCGAACTGTAAAGTTCAAGTTCGTACTGGACTTTAGAGTGTCCGTAACCCGAACCTGGACATTTGAGAAAAAGTCTGGGTTCGGGTATTTTTTTGAGCATGTTGAATAGCTGCAGGGCAGCCAATCAACAAGCGTTTCACTCGTTTGCCCTTAGAAGCCATCACAGCCATGCCTGCTAATGGCATGGCTGTGATTGACCAGTGCATCATGTGACCCAGCCTCTATATAAGCTGGAGTCACGTAGTGCTGCATGTCACATTATCTCATACTAGTGTAGGGAGAGGATGCTGCTGCTGCTGTGAGGGACAGATTAGCTTTAGAAAATCTGTTAAAAACAGCGATTTATTGGTGGGTGGGTGCTAGAGGAGATTTTTGTTTGCTAGAGTACATTTTGTTTGCTAAGCAAAGTGCCTCATATAAAACCTAAGCAATTTTTCTGTTTGTTAGGTGGGCGTTTGCAGCCATTTTTGCAAGTGCAGTGCACTTGCAACTGCTTGTGTGTCAGGAACACTACTTTAATTGTGTTCTGTTAGTTCAATTGGCAACATTTTGGCATATTTAAATATTGCTTTTACATTGCAGTTAGACTAATTAATTTTTTTGCAAAATATTACATTTGCGGCCAGTGGGGCATTTCTTGCACAAAATTAAAAAGTGTGTCTACATTGCTGGTTTAAAAAAAAAAAAAATTCTAAATACTACATTTGCGGCCAGCGGTGCATTTCTTGCACAAAAATAAAAAGTGCTTCTATGTTGCTGGTTTAAAAAAAAAGTATAATAAATAGTGCTACATAGTACAGTTGGCTACCTCCTCCACTGCCACTTCCACCAACACCGCCACGGTCACCACCTCCTCAACCTCCTACTCCACATCCACCTCCTCCTCCATTTTTTTTTTTTGTAATGTGATTTTAAGTTATTTCCCTATCCACATTTGTTTGCAGGGCACTTGTTGTACTCTTATCCCCATTTTTCTTCCTTTTGCAGCCCTCTAGCTCTTTCCAGGACTTTTTTAGAGCCATTTTAGTGCCCTAAAGTTCGGATCACCATTGACTTCAATGGGGTTCGAGGTTCGGGGTCAAGTTCAGGGCCGAACTCAAACTTTTTCGCGAAGTTCGGCCAAACCCACCGAACCCGAACATCCAGGTGTCCGCTCAACTCTACCCATCAGTGCTACCAATCAGCGCCCATCAGTGCTGTCAATCAATCAGTGCCAATCAATGCTGCCACTCAGTGCCTCCTCATCAGTGCCACCTATCAGTGCCCATCAGTGCTGCCTATCAGTACTCATCAGTGCCGCCTATTAGTGCACTTCTGTGCCACCTATCAGTGCTGCATATCAGTGCCCACCAGTGCTGTCTCATCAGTGCCCATCAGTGCCCGTCAGTGCAACATATCAGTGCCCCATCAGTGCTGCAAAATTTTATAACAGAAACACGTTTTTTTTTTTCCAAAATGTATTTAGTTTGTTTATCAAAATAATTAAAAAAAAGCAGTGGTGATTAAATGCCACCAAAAGAAAGCTCTATTTGTGGGGAAAAAAAATCATAAAAGTTTCATATAGGTACAGTGCTGCATGACCACACAATTGTCCTTCAAAGTGGGACAGCGCTGAAAGCAGAAAATTGGCCTGGGCAGGAAGGGGGCAGGAAGGGGGTAAAAGTGCCCAGTAGGCAAGTGGTTAAATCAGTTGATGAAATTGCTTAAAAGAACTGAGGGGTTAATATCACTTTAAATGTTTCATAATACGAATTATGTGGACTAGATATACAGTTAACAAGAATTTGTGGAATTTGAAGCTGCTGTTACATATTCAAACCAGTTCTACCATTATTCTAAGCTATTTCTAAATTCTAAGTAATACATTTCCAGTAAAGTTGGCACAGCTGATTGTACGCTCTTGCTCCACAGTAATGAAAATGTAAATGTATCAATATCAGATAAATACCTCCATTGCCAATATGATACATCACTCTACTTTTATATTTGCTGCAGTCTATACTTTAGCTGAGATTATAATAATGAAGAATATTGTGCAAATTGGCGTAACCCACGAGTCAACCAAAAATAATCTCTCATTGTCCAGCTAAGAACTGGAACATGACTGGTTGTAAAAGGTCAAAATAAACCTATTATATGGGAACTGTTGGTGCTGCCATTGCTGACCGCTAGGACATTGAGTCACTGACCTAGAATAAGTTTGCAGATCAAATAAATGTTATCTGCATATATGTTCCTTTCTGTGGCTCAACGTCTTGAAGCTTGAGGGTCATCATGCCAACCGGGCAGCAAGCATTTCTGTGACACATCAGCAGTGGTACCCCCTAATTTTCTTATCACAGTTTCCTTTAATTCACGCTGCCATTGCTGACCCCTAGGTCAGTGACTTAAAGTACTTTGAGTCACTGACCTAGAATAAGTTTGCAGATCAAACAAATTCAGGAGATGTTATCTGCATACATGTTCCTTTCTGTGGCTCAAAGTCTTGAAGCTTGCCAACCGGGCAGCAAGCATTTCTGTGAGACATCAGCAGTCGTACCCCCTAATTTCTTATCACAGTTTCCTTTAATTCACGCTGCCATTGGCACTATGATATAAACAAAGCCACCATCTGCTCTGAAAACACTTTTTTAAAAATATTTCCTACACCCAAACATATATCAGCAAAAAATAGATATGTTTCTATACCCAAAAAGGATAGACACTCATGGACCACTTTATTAGGTAAACCTTGCTAGCACTGGGTTGAAGCCCCTTTTTGCCTTCAGAACTGCCTTAATTCTTCATGGCATAAATTCAACAAGGTGAAGAGATTTTGGTCCATAGTGACATGATAGCATCATGCAGTTGCTGCAGATTTGTTAGCTGCACATCCATAATGCGAATGTCCCATTCCACCACATCCCAAAGCCGCTATCGGATTGAGATCTGGTGACTGTGGAGGCCATTGGAGTGCAGGGACCTCATTGTCCAGTGGTGAGATGATTGGAGCTTTGTGCCATGGTGCATTATCCTGCTGGAAGGAGCCATCAGAAGATGGGTACACTGTAATCATAAAGGGATGGACATGGTCCGCAACAATATTCAGGTAGGCCCTGGCATTTAAATGATGCTCATTTGGTACTAAGGGGCCCAAAGTGTGCCAAGAAAATATTCCCCACACCATTACACCACCACTACTAGTCTGAAACATTGACAGAAGGCAGGATGGATCCATGCTTTCATGTTGTTTACACCAAATTCTGACCCCACCATCTCAATGTCGCAGCTGAAATCCAGACTCCTCAGACCAGGCAATGTTTTTCCAATCTTCTATCATGCCATTTTGGTGTACCTGTTCAAATTGTAGCCTCAGTTTCCTGTTCTTAGCTGACGTGAGGGGCACCCCGGCCCATGTGGTCTTCTGCTGCTGTAGCTCATCTGCTTAAAGGTTTGATGTGTTGTGTGTTCAGAGATGGTATTCTGCATACCTTGGTTGTAACCATTTCTCTGAGTTACTGTTGTCTTTCTATCATCTTGAACCAGTCTGCCCATTCTCCTCTGACCTCTGACATTAGCAAGGCATTTTCCTCCACACAATGGTGTTGTGCGTGAAAATCCCAGTAGATCGGCAGTTTTTGAAATCCTCAGACCAGCCCGTATGGCACCAACAACACCAACAACCATGCAAAGTCACCCTAAATCACCTTTCTTCCCCATTCTGATTCTCGGTTTGAACTTAATGCATTGAGTCGCTGCCACGTGTTTGGCAATTTGTGTTACCAAGCAATTGAACATGTGTACCTAATAAAGTGGCCAGTGAGTGTATGTTTCTAATTAAACAGGACAGAGACATATGAAAACTGTATCAGGTACTTTTTTTTTCTGTTTTTTTTTTTGTCAATTACCATTTTTTTGCTAAAACCATTTAGCTCATTTCCATACTTTTAGATAGAACTTTGCCATACCCTTCACATATCAGACTTTCTAGGCACAACGCAGGGGACTCCAAACAGCTGATTTGCAATTTCTTTTCTTTAGCAATAGTCAATCACATCGACATCGCCATGGAAACAACTATGCTCCCTCCAGTTGGTGATGCTTGCACACTGACAGTGGGTCACAACATTCAGGCATCACCCATATGTACTATGAGCCCAGGGATCAGAAGAATATAAATAGAATGTAAAGTAAGCTGCCAGCTTCTGACTGCAAAACAGCATGTAACCTGATTGCACAATGTGGTTCAATGGAGGAGTGGGGGAGATCTTCTTCACCACTGGGGAGTATAAGCAGACAGAAATCATGTCGATCGCCCTGGAGAAATCTGCACTAATGTTCAATCGTTGTTTGATTACAAATGATCACATACGCAGACATTTAACAAGAAGTTGATATATTACCTTGAGGAGAAACACGCGTCTTCATATGGGTGAGTAAAACTCTTCGAGCATGATTCCACTCGTCTGATGACACTTGGGACACGCCTCACTTCAAATCATCACAGTCTTTTATATCTATTGATAAACTTCTTCTGAGAAGTCTGGAGTGCTGTGATTGGGCAGGACTGCAGGGTGCACCTTATGGGAGGTTTTTTATCACTGTATAGTGATAGTGTGCTAAATAATTCATAGCAAGGTCAGGGGATATTCTGCTGCAATTATCCAATCATAGGCATATAGCATAAGTTAATTAATGCATGGTCAGTTCAGTGTAAACTTTTTGTTGCAATGCACAATATCACCAGATACACAGGAAATACAGAATTTCCTTAAACCAGTACTAAACCCAAAAGCAAATGTTTATTACTGTGTATTGCTTACCAATTCTTAGACATGATGGCTGCATTCATTTTCTTTTTTAGGGTTTTTTTCTTCAGTTTTTATCTGGTGATCCAGCCAGTGCGTGTGTTGTTTTGCAACAGAACAAGCTCTCTTGCAGATGTATCAATTATAAGAATGAGACAAACCATTTACTACTGACGGGTGCTTACAATGATCTTCTTCTATTTATGTATGTAAAACCTTTATCCCAAAAGGAAAAAAAACAACTTTTGCTGTAACTGATTATAAAGTAGTACCCGGAGTTTGACTTCAATTTATTAGTGTATATAAACCTTCTTGTAGGCAGGTAGAGATCAGGGTAAGTCCTCTTTAAAGGTTGCTCCTCCTAAATGGGGAATTCTGTGATCCCTTATATGGGGGGGGGGGGGGGGTGTATACGCGTATACCCACC
>BLSH010390373.1:389914-407008 GCA_018402905.1 Glandirana rugosa
ACGGTGTGTCGTCTTGTATACGCGTATACCCACCTCACTCCAAGTCCCAAGCCTTTTTTCTCTTCGCAGCTGCTCACTATGGCCGCACAAGAGGCAGCTTGGGTCCCGTTTACACTTGGTGATAGTCAGCAGGATTGGCTATGCAGCTTTAAGAGTCTATTTGTGGTAAGTGGTCAACACAAGGATCAAAGCTTTAAGAGGTGGACCGAAGGGGCCAGATGTCATATGGGAAGTGGAATTGATTGGGTCCCAAGTGAAAAAGAAGGCAGCCTGGAGGCGGGTTTAAGCTGTTGCGGAGAGGAGAGCAAGCCACACTTGGAGCTGCCATCTCTACACCTAAGTCATGGTGACCATAAGTGCTATCTGCCAAAATAGACAGGGGCTTCTGTTTCGAGTGGTGGCTGAATTTGCCCTGTACCACAGAGATGGAGAAGATGCCCTGTTTCTGCTGTGTGGCAATGCATTGGAGGAGGTGAAGCCATGGGCTAGGTGCACAGTCTGAAGAACCTTACTGTTCAAGTGCCTGTCTATGAGAGGAGTTACCAAGGATCCATCTGAGATCCACTCTGAAGAGAACCTCTTGGTAACATACAAGTCCTCTGATGAAGGTCTTTCTGCACCTGTGGCCGTAAATGCACCTGAGTGTCCTTTCAGACTCCCACCGCAAGTGTGACTGGGCTGGTGGATACCAGGGATCTGGTTCTGGAAGCTTCCCCCACTGATTCCAGGGTTGAGGCCTGCCTGACAGGGCTAAGCTTGTCTGACAAAGGAGGGAGACAACCACCACTTTCAGCAACCACATATCCTACAGCAAGCACGGAAGCATTCTCAGAAGAGCCCTGCAACATAGCCCTAGTAATCCTGAAGGGGCTGGTTCGGGAACCTTATTGAGAAGTGCCCATCCTGGGATGAGCTACTGCCCTGGGTGGATGAGCGTCTGGAAACCCATTCTAGCATCACTTCTAGATCCTCCGGCTCACTGCATTCCCCCAGTACCAGGATGAAGTCACTAATTACAGCCATCTTGTTTTTTTGTTTCAGGCTACTTGCTCGTTTCTTGCACCGTGGAGGTAGATAATCGGTGCCTCATGAGGGGATGGTAAGGCAACAACGTTTCTTGTGTGCCTACATTTGGGTGGAGTACAGCTTTGAGTTCCCATAAATTTCAGAGGAGATGTTTGATGCGATAGATAAGGACCATACAGAGCTAAACAAGAAGTTTGTGTGGGACTTCCTGCAGGTTTCTGCGGTTGTTCCGAACGACAAATGAGCATAATCCAGCCTACGAGAAGTTCAAGGCATGCTATAAGTATCTCAATGTGGGGTGCTACATATTCAAGGCTCATGTGGTTCTTATGCGGTCTTTGGGACCAGATGCCTACTACTCGGCCAGATCCTGAAACAGGGGTATGGTCATGATGGCTGACTCCTGTTACTACATGTGTCCTTGCTAATTCTATCAGAACTGGACTTCAGAGCAATGGAAGAAGGTGGTCTGATCTGATCACATTTTTTTTACATCATGTGGATAGCTGGATGTGTGTGTGTCAATTACCTATAGAAGAGATGGCACCAGGATGCAGTATGGGAAGAAGGCAAGCCAGAGGAAGCAGTGTGATGCTTTGGGTAATATTCTGTTGGGAAATCTTGGGTCCCGCCATTCATGTGGATGTTACTTTGGCGTCAGGGCTGTTTTGGTGGCAAAAAGGGGACCTACTCAATATTAGGCGGATGGTCACAATGTTATGGTTGATTGGTGTATTCCTCAGTAGCAATCATGTGAACCAAATGCCTTTGCAAACCCAGATATTACATTGTGATTGTATATAGCAGTGACATCTGCACTATGTTGCACATTACCTGTGCAGAGAGCAGAGCTGTGGGAGGGACCAAGCAGGCTGACCCACTATAGGCTGCCTGTAGAAAACTACAGGTGGGTGGAGACAAGACCAGTCACCCTGCACAAGGAGAGAGAGCAGCAGTTACCGGTCTTTATTGCAGGAAGCTCCTACACAGAGGCAAAGTTTCACTGGATTACTGCACAGATCTGGAAGAGAAAAAAAAAAGCACACCTAGATTAAAGTAATAATACATGTCCCCCGTATTTGGATATTTGCTTATTCTGGAGATTAGCTTCAAAGCTGAATTCCAGGCTATTCCAGATATAAATACATACATGAAATAATGCAGCTTTTTAATTATCCAAAGCCGAATTCCAGGCAGTTATAAACAAATACACAACATAATGCAGCTTTTTAATTATTATCTTCATAAAATGTATGTTTAAAGCAAGCAGTGCATCTGAATATGACATTAGCCTTTTGCAGAGTTGGGAGGGGGTTAACAAAAGGAGCCAGACAGGTGTGCTGCAGTGCAAGGAGCATGCTCATTGGAGGAGAAAGCAACAGAGAGATGAGCTTTTTTTTGAGGATTGTCATAAAAAAAGGTTTGTTATTGTTGGGCTATTTGCTGGGAGAGACTATTTTACATTAGAATAGTTACTATAGGTCAGTATATGGTAACACTGAGTTGCTGGGGAGAGGATTGGAGCTCACTAACAAAAGCATTGCTGATGCTATCCATCAGAGAAAAGAAAAGAGAAAGAGGTCTATAGAAAGAACTGTTATTGTATGCTTTTTTGTAACACACAAAATTGTTAAAATCAAGGATATAAAAAACTTTTTTGTGGATAATCATATGGTAAACATGATTGAAGTTTTCCGCGTGCTCAACTTTCGAGACCGGGACGAAGTTATCTGTATCTCCCAGATGACTGGGGAGCTCTGTTTTCAGAATGGCAGACAGTTAATATTCCCGGACTACTCAATCAAGTGATGGTGTCGCTGCGGGCCCGCAATATTTGCTACAGTGTTCTTTTCCCAGCACGTCTGAGGGTCTGGGATGAGGAGACGACCTGCTTCTTCACCTCACCCAGGGAGGCCTTGACCAGGCTGGATTCCTTACCTCCCCACTGCTGATGCAAGGAAACGTGAGTTGCTTATTGCAGCCCTAAGCTGCCTTGTTTATGGCTAATACATTGCTAGTTGCCGACTACAACAGACTGCTATACTCATGGTTGCAGCCTGCCCGGCAACTTGGATGACTACTTTGCACCTGTTGTGCCTTTTTTGACCGATTAATGGAACCTTAAGTTTGAGCCCCTGACTAAGTCAGATGATTTCCACAGTTACTTCTACATTATCTCTATGAGGAGTTATATTCACTTCAGTACTATCCCCATATACTTACTGGAACTGTCTACTGTTTATTGGAAGGGGAGTGTTGCCCTAGGAGACGTTATTTCTCTGATACTACTGTTTGTTCACATGACCTCAGTGGAAGCGTGCCAGCCCGCTTACATTACACCCCCCACAAACTGCCTAGAGGGGTGTAGTTTGCCTCTTGCACATGGACCTCCCACGCGGCCACCGTGCTTCTTTGTTTTTGGGGTTGGAGGCCCTCCTCAGTTTTGGGTGGGGTGGAGGGGAAATGTTGCGGTTTTGTTCTTATGGTTCTTGATAGTTTCTTGTTGTTCTGCATTATTTTTCTGTAGCATCACTGTGGGTACCTTGCAAATGTATTGTCTGCTGGTGTGTGCCGTTCTGTGTGCCGTTCTGGTCTGGCAGCCTAGCCTGGGAGGGGTTGCTCTAGTTAATCCTGTTAGCCAAATGTTATGCAGGGGTCATGTCTTCTCTTAATATCTTATCTTGGAACACGAGGGGACTAAACTCTGCTGTTAAGAGGTCCCTGGTGTTCCAATTCGTTAAAACATACAGCCCCCACATCTGCATGTTTCAGGAGACCCACCTGGTAGGCAGTAAAACTATGGCCCTTAAAAAAATGTGGATTGGTTACCACTGTCACTCCACCCACTCAAACTTTGCGAGGGGTGTTAGTGTATTGGTTCTTAAGTCCCTTCCCTTCAGGCTCTTGGATTTGGCTCTGAAACGGATGGCAGATTTGTTATTTTACATTCTCAGATCCACTGTCAGCAGTGGACTATAGCGAGTGTGTATCTACCTCCACGGCTTCCCTAACACTGCTCAATCGGGTCACGGCCAAGATGGCAGAGTTTGCCTCCGATAACGCAGTCCTCATGGGGGACTTTAATATGGTTCCCGATCCAGGCACGGACAGACTGGGGGGCGGTAGGTGCCCCTAACCCTTGTCTGGCAGCCTGGGCAGGAACATATGGCCTGGAGGACGTGTGGAGGTGGAGGCACCCTCGGTCACATGGATATACCTGCCACTCTGCGACTTATAGGACCTTCTCCCGTATAGACCTGGTGTATGCTGGGAGAGCTGTCCTCCCTAAAGTCAGGAACGTACAGATTCTATCAAGAGGAGTATCTGATCACGTTCCACTATCTCTGAGCCTGGACCTATCCCTTAACCCAGCAGATCGACTATGGAGGCTCTCGAGACACTGGATTTCCGATAGCACAGTGGAATCAAGATATAGCAGTGAACTGACTGGGTACTGGGTCGTCAACCCTGACTCAGCTGATATAGTAAGCGTGTGGGATGCCTTCAAAGCATATACTAGAGGACAGTACCAGACCATCATTGCTAATACTCGTAGAGAGCGAGGGGCGGAGGACGGAGGATGAGGCTAGGGCTCAAGAAGCACTATATGTCAGAACCAGGGACCCCCAGCACTATAGTAATCTGCAATCCCTTGGGGGCATGTCCAAGATGGTGACGTGAGCCGCTGCTTTTACACTGTGCTCTGCTGGGCCTCCGTTGTTTCTCCTGCTCCTGGAAGGAAAAATCCTACCTACACCCCCCAAAACACCGTGGATGAGATGCCGGTCTTCAGGTGCTTAAAATGGCAGGGGGGAAAAGCTTCATTTCCCGCCAGTAGTTGAAGAATCTCCGCCGGGCCTAGTCCCCCATGTGGAGGACCGTCCTAAGTGCTCCAAGCAGAGCTCGAACGTGGCATCGCAGACGGACCGTGGTGATGCGGCTGACTTCCCCTCTCCTTGGCTGGCTGATGTGATGACGGCTATAGCTACATGCCAATCCACACTCATGGCTAAGATCAAGGCTGTACAGCTGGATGTGAGTCTCTTATGGCAGGACATGGACAAGCTCTGCTCCAGGGTGACTGAGGCGGAGCCCAGGGTCAGCCAGGTGGAGGACACTACCTCTGAAAGTGTTGTAGCCATTCGCATACTTCAAACTAAGGTAAAAGCTTTGGAATACAGGGCCAAGTGAACCTACACTAGGAATAGGAGGAAGAACCTCCATATTGTCGGCCTGTCAGAGGGGCATAGGGAGCACACCTGGTCAGCTTTACGGAGGACTTGTTCCGGAACCTATTGCCAGATGCCCATTTCTCTCCCCACTACGCAGTGGAATGAGCTCACCGGATGCCACCTAAACCCAGAACCTGTCAGGAAGCAGCCATTGCTCCTGGAACTCTGGTTCGGAAGCCTGTGTGTGGCCAGTGCTGTCCGTTCTACAGCTTTCCAGTGTTCTGCAGTGATCTGTTCTGAGACTTCCTGTTTATCTGTGACCCGGTATGACTCTGTATCTGCTTGAACTCTGCCTGCACCGAGCCCTGGCTTGCCTACAACCATCCTTCTGCCTGACCTCTTTGTACTTCAATTGCCCGTCTGCTGCCGAACCTGCTTGCACCCGACCACCCGACTGCCCGCTCCTTCTGTACTGCTCTGCCCACATGTTATTGACCTGGCTTGTATCACCACTCTTCAGCCTTGCACGAACCTCTGGACGACCACCATCTCACCACCATCTGTGTCCAATCCAGCCCTTGTGCCCCCTCTGTGCTCTAGAACTCCCTGTTTGCTCTATCAGGGGTTCTGGAACCAGGGCTGTAAGAGAGGTTGCCCACTGCATAAGTCAGACT
Source organism: Glandirana rugosa (assembly GCA_018402905.1). Taxonomy (NCBI): domain Eukaryota; kingdom Metazoa; phylum Chordata; class Amphibia; order Anura; family Ranidae; genus Glandirana; species Glandirana rugosa. Next base: position 395,787 of record BLSH010390373.1, read on the forward strand.
CCACCATCAGGTACGTGACAGACCCCCTGGAGCACCCCCCCCCCCCCCGGACCTTTATCCTGCGTTTTCTTAACTTCAGGGACCGGGATGAGATCCTCAGAGCTTCGCGGTTAAAAGGAGACCTACGCTTTCAGAATAACTGGTTGTTAATTTTCCCAGATTACTCAGTGGAAACGCAGATGCTTCAGAAATCATTTGACCAAGTGAAGGCAACTATGAGATCCCGCAACATCAAATACAGTGTCATGTTTCCTGCCGCCTGAGATTCCAGGATGGGGAGACAACTTGATTCTTCACGTCATCATAAGAGGCCTCACAGTGGCTTGATTTCCTTCCACCACACCGCTGAAGTAAGTGTATGTGAGTCTATATCACTGACCGTTTACTATCTTGCACTCCCTTTACATGCATGCCAGCTCTGACTCTTACATGGCTGAGTCATATGACACCCTATGCAATTAATCTGGCATTTGGGAGTACAGTTATGCACCTGTTGTGCCTTACCGAGTTATACCTGCATTCAAGAGTGTGCCCCTGACATGGTAAGGAGAATTTAACAGCGGCCTCTGGATCCCACTGTGAGGTACTACTACGAACTCTGTTCCTCCTTTTTAGATTGTGCCATACCTATTTCCAAGTTAAACAGAGAAGACATTCAGGAGACATTAATCTTTGTTTGCCTTTATTTGATCTTTTGGCTCCAGCGGGGACCCTACCAGAGGCTGATCGGCTCGCTCACACTACACCCCGTGGCAGAGACTGTAGTTTTAAACTGTTGCCCGTGTTTTATTACATGACAATCTTCCATTTCAGTAAAGTACAAGATACTCTGCAGAGGTGCTGCTTATGGGTTTGTGTCGTCAGGGTTCAGCAGTTGGCTCTAGGGTAGGGTGACCAGACGTCCCCAGTTTTAGGGGACAGTCCCGGATTGAGGACACTGTCCCCAGACCAAATCTGTCCCTGGTTTTGTCCCCTGATTGGATTTGAACAGGGGCCCAAGCCATTTTAAAGACAGTCGGTGCAGAATTAAAAAAAATTCTGAATTACACACCCCACTCTACTGCTCCTACTTGCTTGGGGGGGGGGGGTGCAATTCCTGCTTGCATGTTCTTATGCCTTGGCTCAAGTCCCAGACAGCTCCCTGCCTGCCTATCTCCTTGCCTTCCCCAGCGGAGTAATCTTCCTCTGCTCAGTTCCACTCCCCACCCAGTAGTAGCTGGGGCCCGAAGAGAGGCTGTGAGGCGGGCAGTGGTGGTGACAGGCAGAGAAAGACAGCTGAGCTCAGTGTCCAGCAGTGGGCACAGAGGGGAAGCGGATCCAATCGTGGAGCTGCCACTGCCTTCAAGGTTTCAACACAGGTGTGCTTTGGGGGTGTCTGTGAATAGACTACATTGCACTGTGTCTGTCTCTCTGGCATAATGGATGGTATCATAACTCACAGGCAGCAGGCATTATATCATGGCTCTGGCTGGCATTGCACTGCCACAGTGTGTCACATAACATGGCTGCTGGGACAGGGATCTGTGCCTTCCCTTGGTAAAAGCAACCTCCCCCACAGTGAGAAAACACTTGTTAGGCACATATTTAACCTTTTGATTTCCCTAGATGTTAACCCCTTCCCAGCCAGTCTCATTAGTACAGTGACAGCGTATATTTTTAGCACTGATCACTTTATTAGTGTCACTGGTCCCCACAAACTGTCACTTAGTGTCCACTTTGTCCGCCGCAATATCACAGTCCCGCTATAAGTCGCTAATTGCCGCCATTACTAGTAAAAATAAAATCTGTCCCCAGAATCCATTTTAAAAATCTGGTCTAGGGGGGCATGTAGGTATAGATCTGGTTTCCCATATACCTGTTGTTAATTATGTCTTCCCTTAATATTTTATCTTAAAACACTAGGGGAATGAACTCTCCAGTTAAGAGATCCCTGGTATTCCAATTCATCAAACATACAGCCCACACATATACGTGCTCCAAGAGACTCACTTGGTGGGTAGTAAAATGTTGGCCCTTAAAAAACCTTGGATGGGCTATCACTACCATTCCACGTACTCCAACTTTGCCAGAGGAGTCAGCATTTTGGTGCCTAAATCACTTCCTTTTAAACTTCTGGATCTGACTCTGGACCCGGACGGTAGAATTGTTATTATACAAGCTCAGATACATTGCCAGGAATGGATCATTGTGGGTATATACCTCCCTCCACCGGCTTCTTTAACGGTGCTAAATCAGGTTACGGCTGGAATGGCAGAGTATGCCTCTGACAATATGGTACTCATGGGAGATTTTAATCTGGTCCCTGACCCTGGGCTGGACAGAATGAGGTCGGATGGCTCCTTGTGCACAGGTCTGGCGGCCTGGGTGGATACATATAGTCTGGTGGATGTGTGGCGGTGGAGGCATCCTCATTCTCAGGAGTATACATGCCACTCAGCAACTTACAAGTCCTTTTCCCGAATTGACTTGGCCTATGCCGGGAAGTCTGTCCTGCCTAGGGTCAGGGAAATAAAGATTTTGCCAAAAGGAATATCTGATCATGCTCCGCTGCTTCTTAGCCTGGATCTGTCTGTTGCCCTGGAGGGAGTTTGTGGAGGCTGTCGAGGTTCTGGATCTCAGATCAGGTGGTAGAGTCACAATTTAGTGGAGACCTACAAGGTCAGTGGTTACTGAGCTGTTAACCCAGACTCCACTGATGTTCTGACGGTATGGGACGTGTTTAAAGCAAACACGAGAAGGCAGTACCGGATCATCATTGGTAAAACCCATAGGGACAGGGTGGCAGACCTGGTTAGAGCTGAGGGGGAGGCGGGAGCACAGGAGGCATTATATGTCAGGACCAGAGACCCTCAACACTATATTAAGTTGCAGTCACTAACAAGGGAGGTACTCCAAATCCATACATCTCTTACACAGAAAAAGATGCTGTTCGAATCACAGAGGATATTTGAGCATGGGGAGACTGCTGGCTTGGTTGTCCAGGGAACAGACGGGTGAGTTTAGCATTTGCCATATTCGGAAACTGACAGGTGACCCTGTCACAGACCCTGCGGGGATTAACCAATTCTTTGTATCATTTTATCAACAATTATATGATTCAAGGGTGGATTATAGTGCAGAGGACCTCGGGGCTTACCTAAAGGACATAGATCTAACAGTCCTGACGGAAACATATCGGAACAAATTAGACGCCCTGATTTTGGTAGATGAAATACTAAAAGCCATTAAAACACTTCAACCTGGTAAAACCCCTGGCCCGGATGATATTCCAGTGGAATTTTACAAACTGTATGCTGACATACTGGCCCCTAGGCTCTACTCGATGTTTGCTGAATCCACGGAGTTGGGGAGACTCCCCGACTCTATGGGGGAAGCTTGTATTGTGGTGATTCCTAAGCCAGGGAAAGACCCCTCGCTGTGCTCCTCGTATCGCCCTATCTCCCTACTGAATGTGGACGCAAAATTGCTGTCCAAGATTCTGGCAAATAGGTTAAACATGGTAATTACTGAGCTTGTCCACCCAGATCAAACGGGGTTTATGCCAGGTCAGGGCACGGATATTAATACCAGAAGACTGTATATCCACATTGCCAGGACGGATTCTGATGGGGCTGGGGTGGTGGCCTGTGACTCTGTGGACTGGGGCTACGTCTGTGTGTTGCTTTCTCGGTTCGGGTTTGGCCCTCGCTTCCTGAATTGGATACGGATGCTTTATGCAGCCCCCCAAAGTGCGTGTTCGAACTAATGGCAGTGTCTTGGGTTTCTTTTCCCTGAGACGGGGGACGCGTCAGGCGCCGTCCCCTGTCTCCGGGATTATTTGCCCTGGCACTGGGGCCCCTCATGGTTCTTCTGTGGGCGGATCCGGAGGTACGGAGTGTAGTGGTGGGGCGGTTGGAGGCAAACCTGTCCCTATATGCGGATGACACTGCTTTATTTGGCTGATGCGTCCTCATCTCTTAGGGCTGCGCTGGCTCATTTCGAGCAGTTTGTCAGGTTCTCGGGCATCCACATAAACTGGGACAAATCAGTGCTGTTCCCTTTGCACCCCTCTGTCCCTCGGGCTGACACGGGCACCCCCCTTTGGTGGGTTGATGAGTTCACCTACCTGGGGGTCAAGGTTAGTGGGAGTGTGGAGGAGTACATGGAAAAAAAACTTAAGCCCGGTACTAAAACAATTTACCAAAAAATGTGGAGTTTAGCAAAATCTTCCATTAACCCCGACAGGCAGAATTAATTTGCTAAAAATGATCTACCTACCTAAATTTTTATATTTATTCCGGAATACACCATCACACACACCCAAAGCCTTCTTTGAGAAATTGGAGGGAGTGGTGGGGTCGTTTGCCTGGGTCAGGTGGGCTCCTAGGGTGGCGAAGAGAGTGTTATACCTTCCACTGTCCAGTGGGGGGGGCCTGGCACTTCCTAATTTTTTACTATACTACTAGGCGGCTGTTCTCGTGACTGATGCGCTGATGGTTCTCCCAGCCTGAAAAGAATCCAGCAGTACAACTGGAAGCAGCCATTCTGGGTTCCTACGCAGCCTTTAGCAACCCGGTGTTTAGAGGCCCTCGAGCACACCCACAGGTGACCTCTCCCATGAGAACAACAATGCGGGAATGGTGCAATGCTAGAGCGATCTATCAGAAGATGGGCCATGTCTCCCCCCATACGCCTCTGTGGGGCAACCCTAGGCTTCCCCATTTAAATACAATCCCAGATCCGGTGCTTTGGGCCAATAAAGGGATTACCACTTTGAAGCGCATAATGGTGGAAGGTAAACTAATGTCCTTTTTGGAAATGAAGCTTTTGTACTCCCTGCCTAACTGATTCCAATTTAGATACTGGCAAGTAAAGCACTCAATTGGGGCTCAATTTCCAGGTCCTGTGGTACTGGAGTCTGACCCAGTGGAGCGACTCTTGATATCTGGTGTAATGGGGAAGCCCCTGTCATCTCTTTACCTTTACCTGACTTCAGCAACAAATGATACTAAACTGACTAGGTCCCTGGAAATCTGGAGGAGGAAGTCTGGGAGCACTGCGTTTCTTCCTACCTCCCTACGATGAAAACAGCTAAGGACAGATTTGCACAAATGAAGTTCCTCCACAGGGCATACTACACCCCACAGAGATGAGCTCGGATGTACCCCCAGGCTGGCTCAGACTGCACTAGATGCACCCAGAACATTGGAACCTTTTTGCATATGGTCTGGTCCTGCCAAAGATTCGTACATATTGGGAGGAGGTAGCTGAAATCTTGCGTACAATTAACAATACTGACATCCCCCTTGACCCCTTGCTACTGAGTCACATTTAAGATGTGGTAGGGGATAGGTATCCCAAATTATGCATAGCTTTCACTCTTTACTACGCCAGGAGGGAGATACTATTGAGGTGGAAGTCAACTGAACCCCCCACTTGTGCTTCATGGAAACACTCAATAAATATGATTCTTCCCCTATAAAAACTTACCTATGAAAGCAGGCAGTGTCCCCAGAAATTCGATAAACTCTGGTCTGGATGGATTGATGCTTGTGGTTGGCTCTGACACACTGTTAATAGTAAATGAACGGGCGGATTATTATCATGAACACAACTGTTGTCCTGGGGCCTCCCTCTCCCGCTCCATTTCCTCACCCCCCCCCCCCCCGGTTGTTCTTAATATCTGTGGTCTCGAATTAGCGGAGCCTCTCAGTGAATATGCCATGAAACTTGATTACTAGTGTACTGCACTTGTGTATTTGCCTCACATGTGGATAAGGTATCTTGTCTGTCTGTAAGTTGGAGACTGCCCCCCTTTTGGGGCTGATTGCCTGTTAAGATGTAGATGTCATGCAACATTAATGTCTGTGGAAATGTTTGTCTGTTATCCAGTTTTGTACAATAAAACTACCTGTTAAAAAAACTGCAATCACTTACCAAGGAGGTTCTTCAAATCCCAACATCCCACACACAAAAAAAGCTGATGTATCAATCTCAGTGCGTATTTGAACAGGGGGAGAGGACAGGAAGGCTGTTGTTCAGCATTCCCCATTTCCCCGGGTGGGCGGGTGATGTCCTCTCTGCCCCTGACAACATTAGCCAATGTTTTTCACATTTTATCACACACTCTACAGCACCTGGATGACTTATGATGAGGCGGAGCTGTCATCCTACCTAGATTATATTGATTTCTCTGTCCTGACTGATCCTTTTTGTAACAAACTTGATGCCCCCATTACAGTCGATGAAATCTTAACTGGTTCCCGACTGGCTCGCGTACTTTCACTGCTGCAGAGTGGCAGCATCCCGCGAATCGCCGTCTATAAACAGCAGCTTGCGCGTGCGCTGTAGCAGGCTGGTGCGGCCACCGGCGGCACATTCTCATGCTCGCCGCACTCTACAGGCGTGTGGCCGTGGCTCGGGCGGACTCGATCTCTGCTGGCGTGCCGCGATTGCCTGGCAGAGAGGAAGAACAGGGAACCGACTATGTAAACACGGCGGTTCCCCGCTCTGTCAGGCAGCATGTAAGAGATCTACTGATCCAAGTCACTGGGATCAGTTAGATCTCTTATGCCCCTGGTAGCCCAGCCCCCTCACAGTTTGAACACGCCTAGGGAACACACTTAACTCCTAGATCTCCCCCTGCAGGTTAACCTCTTCACCGCCAATGACATTGATGAATACATTTTTTTTATTTTATTTTTTTTTTTGGATTTGTATTTTAGCAAAAATTAAACAATATTGTTTTTTTTTTCAAAATTGTCGCTCTTTTTTTGTTTATAGCGGTGATCAGAAATGACGCAGAGGTGATCAAATACCACCAAAAGAAAGCTCTATTTGTGGGAAAAAAGGGTGCAAATTTCGTTTGGGTACAACGTCGCACGGCCGTGCAATTATCAGTTAAAGCGACGCAGTGCCAAATTGCAAAAAGTGCTCTGGTCCTAACGTGGGAAATCCTTCCGGGGCTGAAGTGGTTAAAGGCGTTGAAGACACTTCAACCTGGCAAGACCCCAAGACCGAATGGCATTCCGGTAGAATTCTATAAATTATACGCGGATGTGCTGGTCCCCAGACTCCACTCGGTTTTGGCTGGGTCAATGGAAGCAGGGAAACTTCCGGCTTCCATGGGGAACGCAGTCATTGTGGTGATCCCTAAGCCCAGGAAAAATTCCTCTCTGTGCGCCTCCTATAGGCCTATTTCCCTGCTGAATGTTGATGCCAAAATACTGTCCAAGGTCCTTGCTAACAGGTTGAACACAGTTATTACTGCACTAGTTCACCCAGACCAGACAAGGTTCATGCCAGGGAGGGGTACCGACATTAACATCAGATGGCTACACACCCATATTGCTTTGGCAGGGCCGGACAGGGTGGGAGTCATGGCCTCATTCAATGCAGAGAAGGCCTTTGACTCTGTGGAGTGGGGCTTTGGTCCTCGGTTTCTGCAGTGAATTCGGATGTTATATGCCGCTCCGCAGACACAGGTTCGAACCAACGGAAACCTGTCGGGGAGTTTCTCCCTGGGACGTGGGACCCGACAGCGTTGCCTTCTGTCCCCGAGATTGTTCGTGTTGGCCCAGGAGCCCCTCGCCATTCTCCCGAGGGCAGATCAAGGGGTGAGGGGAATAATGGTGGGCCCATTGGAAGAAAATGTATCCCTTAATGCAGACGACACCTTACTATACTTGGAATGTCCTCATCTCTTCATGCAGCTCTGGCTCAGTTTGATCGATTTAGGACAAATTGGTGATGTTCCCACTGCACCCCTCTGTCCCGCAAATTAACACTTATACACCCTCACACACAAATTAACACTCGCACACACTCACACAATCTTGAGAACCGATTCGGGACACCCTCATCATACCATTCAGGGTATCCCGGTCGGCCAATTCTTATGCATTCGTCGCATATGCAGTGATCAACAGATCTATGAAGCTGAGGTTCAGGCTTTATACTCACGCTTTATAGAGAGGGGCTACCCAAGGTGGAAGCTGGATAGCATCCTAACTAGAGTTGAGCGATCTTCTAGAAGTCCGGGTTCTGCTGGTTCGGCCGAACTTCGGGACAAAGTCCGGGTTCGGGTACGGACAGAACCCGAACTTTGTCCCAGACCCCGAACCCCATTGAAATCAATGGGGACCCGAACTTTTAGGCACAAAAATGGCTGTAAAAAGTCCTGGAAAGTCCTAGAGGTCCTAGAGGTTCTTCTCTATGCTGTAGTTTCACACACAGTTTCCAGATGTTTGCAGAACAGTGATATGATATCACTGTTCTGCAAACATCTGGAAACTGTGTGTGAAACTATAGCAGAGCGAAACCATATCCCTGTTCTTCTCTATGCTGTAGTTTCACACACAGTTTCCAGATGTTTGCAGAACACTGATATGGGTTCGCCCCGGTTTTTGTTAAAGTGTTACACACAGTTTCCAGATGTTTGCAGAGCAGTAGTTCAGTTAGTCCCTGTTTTATTTAAAGTGACACACACAGTTTCCAGATGTTTGCAGAACAGTAGTTCAGTTAGTCCCGGTTTTATTTAAAGTGACACACACAGTTTCCAGATGTTTGCAGAACAGTGATATGGGTTCTCCCGGCTTATTTATACTTTTTTGACACAGTTTGAAGATGATTTTAGAACAGTTATATGGCTTCTACCGTTAATTAATACTTTTCAGACCCAGTTTGAAGATGGTCCACATCCACCTCCATTTTTGATTTTTTTATGTTTTTATTTTTTAAAAAATGCTTTTAGTTATTTCCCTGTCCCCATTTCTTTGTAGGGCACTTGTCCCACCCTTACCCCCATTTTCCTTCCTTTTGCAGACCTCTAGGACTTTCCTGGACTTTTTTACAGCAATTTTCAGAACTTTTGGTAAAATTACCAGAACCCCGGACCCGAACCCGGACTTTTTTTGAAAAGTCCGGGTTCGGGTCCGGGTCCTGGACACCCCAAAGTTCGGTATGGACCCGAACTTTACAGTCCGGGTTTGCTCAACTCTAATCCTAACTATAGCCAATTCTAAAAACAGAGATGATTTACTCAGGGCAGCAGCCCGCTATGGTAATACAAAATCATCAACATGTTTTAGACTCACATTCAGCACACCTTTCAGCAGGGATTTTGAAAACATTAAAAAAGTAGTACACAAGTATCTTTCAATTCTGTGTGAAGATAGTGTGTGTGCCGAATTACTTAAGGATGACATCAATGTGGTCTCCAGAAGGGCTCCTAAACTTGCTAATGCCTTGTCATCCAGTTTTTTTTAACCCTAATAGAATTCAATCCACAACATGGTTACGTTTTAAAGGGAATTTGGGTACGGCACTAGCAATTGTCCATGCTGTAGGCATATCATTAGAGGTGAAATAGTATGGTCATACTCAGTTTCTAGGGAACACAAGTTACAAGCATTTTTTTAATTGCAACACCAAGTATGTCATATACGTCATCACATGCAAGCTCTGCAATGTCCAATATATTGGACGCACCACAAGATGTCTTAGGGTCAGATTTAATGAGCACCTTTCCAGTACAGTTAAAAATCAATCCACGAATCTTGGCCATCATTTTAACCAATATCATGGCGGTGACATTTCAGCTGTGGGGCTACAAGTTTTGGAAAAATTTAACATGCCTAAAAGGGGGGGGGGGGGTGATGTTTTTAAACTGTTGTGCAGACAAGAAGTCTTGTATTTTTAATTTTAAAACTCGCATACCTTTTGGTTTAAACGTATGCCTCGTACACACGAGTCGACGATCGTATACAACAGGTCGTATGAACGACTGTTGTATGCGAAATCGATCGTTAGTACGCGCGATTAGAACAGCCGACGTACGACGGTCGTAGAACAGGAGTTGAATGAGCAAACTAGAAAATTTGGTAGTACCAGCAAGCGGTCAAACGACCGTTGTATTGTGTGTACAGAGAAGTTGGTCCAACAAGTTGTATTGTGCAAAACACGCATGCTCAGAAGTCAGGAACGGCCGGATGCTAATTACATGCACCTGAACTCTTTATACGTTCACTACGTTCAGCTTGGTCGTACGATCGTGTAGTGCATGTCAGTATGCTAGATACAACAGCCAACATACGATTTGGTCCGTTCGGTCGTACGACCGTCGAACCGTGTGTACGAGGCTTAAGAGTGGGCTATAACTCATTGTGATTAAACACTTTAGCCATCTCCACTCTGGTTTTCCATATGTGTGTGTTGTTAAAACTATATACTTCATGCACCTGTATGGGTAATGCTTTCAGCTGCACTTGGTTTTTGTAAAGAAACCCTGCCCACATTTGTGGTGACTACCTTTCTACATTTTTGCCATTTCCTGTTGGGGTATTTTTTTTTTGTGTGCGATGCCCTATTTGGCTAAATCCATATTGGGCTTTATTTTGTTGATATATGATTGGCCCCCATGTATGAAGGTTCTTGTCCTTGGTTTTGAGACTTTGGCATTGCCTCCATAAGAAAGACATATATATATATATATATATATATATATATATATATTTTTGACATGCATATACTTGTTTCTCTTTTTTCTATGGTTTTTCCTCTTTTTTTGCCCAGTGTTTATACAACGGAAAATTGTATACTTACCTGACGGTAATTTTCCTTTCCTGATGCAAAGCACGACAGCATATACGCATGGGGCTGGCTCCGCCCCCAAGCCCAGTTCCAGGATCCGGTTACACTATAAAGCCATTCACATCCCATCATGCAGCATTCTCTTTAGCTATCATCAATGCGAAGCCCCTTGGGAGGGACCTATATGCTGTCGTGCTTTGCATCAGGAAAGGAAAATTACCGTCAGGTAAGTATACAATTTTCCGTTTTCCTGACACAAGCACGACAGCATATACGCATGGGACTTAGCAATCACCACAAAAGGACAAGGGTGGGTAATGCTGTAATCTTTATTTAGTGAATGGGTCTGTCCAATACAGCGCGGCCGAATTGCACTGTGGTTAAGGCTGCTGGATCCACCTTATAGTGGTCCAGGAATGTGCTAAATGTGGACCAGGTTGCGGCCCTGCATATTATCTCTGGCGAAATTCCTTTGAATTCGGCCCATGAGGCCGCCATACTCCTGGTGGAGTGGGCCTTCAGTCCTCTTGGTGGTTCTAGCTTCTTGATGCAGTATGCTCTCCGAATTAACTTTACCAGCCATGTAGCCAACGTCCTAGGGGACGCTGCTAGCCCTTTTCTGCCTCCCTCTGGAATCACGAATAGGTTCTCCG
>BLSH010390373.1:411587-452635 GCA_018402905.1 Glandirana rugosa
TTTTATTATTGTTATTAATTTTCTTCTGCTTACTTTTTTGCTTTTCTCGTACTATATGTTTTCAGATCCGTTATTTGTATAGGATATGTTACAGATTTAGTGTAATTTAAATTTTACCAGACAGGAGTATCCACTTTTTCTTTTTTACACATGAAAGGAGTGAACTACATATAGTAATATCCGTTTGGAGACTGTGACGTTATATATATGTAACTATATACGCGTGTGTATAATCCTATTCGTTATCGCGTTACACATAATAACATAATTTAGTAGGTTTTGTACGAGTTACGAGTTAATGGTGTTTCATATAATAGTCTTCACACATACAATTTTACACAAAGGAAATGCTGCATGATGGGATGTGAATGGCTTTATAGTGTAACCGGATCCTGGAACTGGGCTTGGGGGCGGAGCCAGCCCCATGCGTATATGCTGTCGTGCTTGTGTCAGGAAACACATTTTAACATACACACTTCTGATAATATACTTTGTGGTAATTGAGCATTGAGCATGTTTTGGATGATTTAATACAATAATACACATTGCGCTATTGCTTATCCTAATATGTGTGCGCATATATCAATGTATATATATTGCAGTGTCAGAGGTTTGCCTATAATGATATACATCAAGTGAGGAAAGTACACATTTTTTCTTTTTCACCTATGAGGACAGACCATTTTAAATTTAATGTGATTTAGACATTGTATAGGATATGTTTATTGCCTAGACTTTTGTATATCATGCTCTTTTCGTTTTTTCATTCGTCTTCTTTTAATTATTGTTATTATTTTCATACATTTTATCCTGGGATATTTATACATATTTGTATCTGTGTCAACATTGTTTTTAGACACATAATGTTTTTTCTTCGTGTTTTGCATTCAATGGTTTTACACTGTCTTGATTGGTAGATCAATCATCCCAGATGTGTTTGGGTGTGATTCCCTTGCCAGAATTGCACTTAAACTTCCTGTGTTGTAGTCATAGCTGTGTAGTGAACAAGCACATGCCTGTGTGAAACGTGTCTACATCTATTCCTTGTTATACCTGGTATACTGCCAACAAAGACTTTTGGATCAGCATTGCATCTCGTGTTGGTGATTGTTCTCTAGGAATTGGTGTATGGCAGAGGTGAGCCGGGGCTAGCATGCACCTTGATTTGCTTTTACTCTCTGCCTGGAGCTGTTACCTCTTTTCTATTGACATGTGGTGCTCTGGTCAGATGAGACCAAAATTGAACTTTTTGGCCTAAAAGCAAAAGTTATGTGTGGCGGAAAACTAACACTGCACATCACCCTCAACACACCATTTATACTGTGAAACATGGTGGTGGAAGTATCATGTTGTGGGAATTCTTTTCTTCAGCAGGGGCAGGGAAGCTGGTCAGAGTTGATGGGAAGATGGATGGAGCCAAATACAGGGCAATCTTAGAAGGAAACCTGTTAGAGGCTGCAAAAGACTTCAATTGAATGGTTTAGAACAAAGCATACTCATGTGTTAGAATGGCCCAGTCAAATTCCAGACCTAAATCCAATTGAGAATCTGTGGCAAGACTTGAAAATTGCTGTGCACAGACGCTTTCCATCTAATGTGACAGGGCTTGAGCTATTTTGCAAAGAAGAATGGGCAAAAATGTCCTCTCTAGATGTGCAAAGCTGGAAGAGAAATCCCCAAAAAGACTTGCAGCTGTAATTGCAGTGAAAGGTGGTCCTATAAAGTATTGACTCAGGGGAGCTGAATACAAATGCACCCCACACTTTTCACATATTTATTTGTAAAACCATTTATCATTTTCCTTCCATTTCACAATTATGTGCCACTTTGTGTTGGTCTATCACATAAAATCCCAATAAAATACATTTATGTTTTTGGTTATAACCATGACATATGACAAAATGTGGAAAATTTCAAGGGGAATGTATATTTTTTCAAGGCAATGTATACCAATACTATTAGTCCACTAAACAGGTGCCCTTTCCTCAAAACTTAACCTAAAATTAAATCAAAGCCCTAAATATCCACTGTTGCCTCACAGTCCTAGGAAATTAGTCCCCAGCTGTAAGCACCAAGAGGTCCTGATCAGCATTACGAGTAATGTAATTCTGATACAAACTGAAATGATATTCATTCTTTAAATATAGTGCTTAGGTAAAGTGTAATATTGAAATAAGCTGTCTCTCCATTGATAAATTATTGCTGATAGTAGCTTACTGTTGCCAACATCCCTTAATTACATATACAGGCGGTCCCCTAGTTACAAATATCCGACTTACAAACGGAGGGAGACATCAGGAAGTGAGAGGAAATCTCCCCCTAGGAAGGGAAATTCACTCCTGTAAGAGTTATTATGGGAAAAAGGTGTTTCCATTGATGCTTTATCACCAAGGTTTGTTTCCACAACAACCCAAAATTTTCAAAATCCAATCATCATTGAGACAGGAAGTGAGGTGACATCTTCTGAACAGAAACATGGACAGCAAAACAAACATTACAGGGGTGTTACCCCTTCCCTATGCTATCCAAAAAGCTTAAAAATATTTTTTTGGCTGAAGCTACACTTAAAAAATGAACCTGTTCCGACTTACAAACAAATTCAACTTAAGAACAAACCTACAGTCCCTATCTTGTTTGTTACCCGGGGACCGCCTGTTTAGGAGATAGAAAAACAAACCCTCAAAAGTGGGACTTTAAACAGCAACAAGGGGGCTAGTAACATATCACTACTTATAGCATATCATAAAGTAACAAAATACAAAACCATTATTTATGACAGTAAGCGTGTGAAGGATAAAAACATTGTACAACAAAATTGGAATGGCTATTCATCTAATACCGTGCAGTTATATAACTGCAACCTTCTTTGAGGCTCACGGCGACCCCACAGGCTCAGTGGCTGGGCTCTGCTACCCTCTGGTTATGATTTGAGGACAATTTCCCTGGATTTTATATGGTTTTAACTTTGGCTATTCCCCTATACCAGGAGTCTTCAAAGCTGTTATATACCGCTATTTGTGGGCAGCGGGGTGCTTTTATCCCCCAAGAAGGGTATACACCGCTCCCATACTGCCCCAAAGATGCTGCTTGCAGGACTTGTTTTCCTGTCCGTCAAGCGCACCGCCCCAGTGTGAAAGCACTCAGGCTTTCACACTGGGGTGGATTGGGGGAGTCTTTCACGTGCTTTACGGGCACTTTTTTTAGCACTAATGCGCCTGAAAAACTCCCCAGTGTGAAAGGGGTCTTAATGAAACGTGTGATTAGGCTGAGTATCGGTTGTCAGAAGATGGGAGCTGCATGACTGCTCTGGTGACAAAGGTTTATTATCGGGTGGTCTTCTGATTGGAGAGGACATACCTGAATGTGATGCTGCAAAAGATTTGCTTATTTTTAAAAAAATGTGTTGCCAAATCATTCATTTAGACAATTTTAACATAAGTTTATATGTGCCCTTAAAGAATTTAGGCGTGTTATTTACCAGTAAAAGGCTACCTTCTTCACCATCTTGGGTTCATTTGACTAGTGACTTATTGTGGGAACATTGGAGTTTATCCATACTGTATTAGATGAATAGACATTTCAATTTTTTTGTACAATGTTTTTATTCTTCACATGCTTGCTGTCATAAGTAAAGATTTTGTATTTTTTTACTTTATGATATGCTATAAGTAGCGATATGTTATAAGTCATTTGTTATAAATTCCCTTGTTGCCATTTAAAGTCCCACTTTTGACTGTCTCTCCATTGGCACCAGGCACCTGAGGGAGCTTTCAATAACAATGATCCGCCTAAACAGCACAGTGGCACAAGTCATCTATTATATGTCAGATATGTCTCCATCAGAGACCCCCTGCATATTTGTGTCCAAATCAGAGACCACCTGCATATCTGTGTCCCCATCAGAGACCCCCTGCATATTTGTATCCCCATCAGAGACCCCCTGCATATTTGTGTCCCCATCAGAAACCCCCTGTATATTTGTGTCCCCATCAGAGACCCCTGCATATTTGTGTACTCTTTTTGTACTTTTGTTGCCAGTGGTTTAGACATTAATGGTTGTGTGTTGAGTTATTTTGAGGGGACAGAAAATTTACACTGTTATACAAGCTGTACACTCACTACTTTACATTGTAGCAAAGTGTCATTTCTTCAGTGTTGTCACATGAAAAGAGAGAATAAAATATTTACAAAAATGTGAGGGGTGTACTCACTTTTGTGAGATACTGTATATATAAAATATGCTATATATACAGCTCATTCGGTGTACAATATATAAAGTCCGTTCAGGCAGTGTAAGAATATATATATATATATATATATACACATACGCTGCATTCAGTGTAGACTATATCTACAGTGCATTCGGCGGTGTCCAGTATATAATACAGTTTAGTGCGTTGTTGAAAAAAATTCCCATTATGTCCAGATGGCCACCAAGGAGGAGACGATCACAGGCCACTAAAAGAGGGCAAGCAGCCTCTGTGTCTACAGTGAAAAGTGTTGGTGGCGGGCATGGTGCATCCTCTGCAGGCGGGTCACGCTTGTCTTTTTTTTCTGCTGTTGGCCATGTTATTGAGCCACAACATGCAGAAGAGTTGGTGGAGTGGATAACTAAGCCGCCCTCATCCTCTGTTACCCAGGCTCATACTAGTTTGTCTTCCAATGCAACTGCCAAAGCGGCCTCCTTGTCCACAGTTACTCCTTCTGTAGCCCCACCATCATGCACAGAGGAGTCACCAGAATTATTCAGCCATAGTTTCGGTTACATGCTGATGGAGGATGCGGGGTAATTTCAAGGCTCCAATGTTGTTTCTCAGGTTGAGGAAGGGAGTAACGTGAACCCAGAGAGAGGGGGTGCCACAGAAGGACAAGAAACTAGCAGTCATGTTCCCCCAGCTGCAGCGTGCTGCCAAGTTTGCTCCAGTGACGAGGAGGGAGGGGATGATGAGGACACTGACTGTACTTGGGTGCCTGAGAGAAGAGAGGAGGAAAGTGAGGAGGCACAACTCCAACAAGGCAGGATGTCCTCCAGGGGCCAGCTTCGGGGCAGCCACTCTATTGCATCACACCACAGCGCTCCACAGGTGTAGGGCGCTGCTGACTCCCCGCTGACTTCCAAAACTTAAATGGTGTGGGCTTTTTTCAACACTTGTGCAGTAGATCCTTTGCTGTTTGCAATCTATGTCTGAAGTGGATCAATCGCAGCCAGAACAGCAGCCATTTGGGCACTACATGCATGACAAGATATATGACAACCTGCCATGCAGTCCGTTGGCAACAGTATATGAAAGAACCACATCATAAAACAAGGCGGACTTCTCCTTGCTCCTCATCTGTGTCTTCAACCCCTATTATACCTACAGTCCTCTCAAAAAGCCTGCACTGAGAGGAATGAAGGTCTAACAATGGGTGCCACAAGTACTTGTTGCTGAACTGTAAAATAAATACTGTCCCAGCCATAAACATGCTCAGCGTTTAAATGCTAGCTTGGCCAAATTGCTAGCACTCCAACTTCTGCCTTTTCAGCTGGTAGACTCTGCCCCCTTTCGTGAATTTGTGGAGTGTGCTGTACCACAGTGGCAGGTTTCCGAAAAGCCAATTCTTTTCACATAAGGCCATTCCAGCGCTCGACTGTTATGTGGAAGGCAATGTTTTGGCCTCCTTGGACAGGGCGGTCAGCAACAAAGTACATATTACCACTGACTCATGGTCCACCAGACATGGATAGGGATGTTATCCTTTCCTTCACGGCGCACTGGGCAACTCTGCTGGCAGCTGGGAAAGATGCAGGATAGGGTTCAGTGTTGGAGCTAGTTCCACCACCACGCCTCCAAAAAAATGTTGCTGTTTCTGCCACATCTGCTTCCTCCACCCCCTCCTCTTCTTCATCTGTGGCTTCTTCTGCAGCAGTGTCCTCTGAACCAGCAGTGTTCGCAAAAACATTCCAGGGGCTACGTAAGCAGTCAGGCTAAAAGATGCCATGCGGTGCTTGAGTTGGCCTGCCTAGGGGACAGGAGCTACACAGGTACAGAGATTCTGTCAGCTCTGCGAGGGCAGGCTCAGAGGTGGTTGACACCACGTCAGCTTGAGCCAGGAATGGTTGTAGGTGACAATGGCACCAGCCTTCTCTGCCCTCTGACAAGGACACTTCACACATGTTCCATGCTTGGGGCACGTCATGAATTTGGTGGTGCAGCATTCCTTGACCAGGTGCCCAGGCTTACCAGATATTCTGAGGCAAGCCAGAAAAGTCTGTGGTTATTGCTGCTGGTCATACAATGCCAGTGCTCGGCTGACTGGCATTCAGCGGGAATTGAACCTGGCCACCAACCGTCTCATTTGTGACATGCCCACCAGGTGGAACTCAACATTGGCAATGCTGCAGCAGCTATACGCACAGCAGAGGGCTATCAATGAGTACCTCTGTGAGTATGGCACCATGACAGGCTCAGGGGAGCTTGTTTTTTTTTTTGCCACGCCAGTGGCTACTGATCAAGGATGCATGCACAGTCCTGTTACCATTTAAGTAGGCCACAAGGATGGTGAGCTGCCACAATGCATGCATCAGTGACACAGTCCCTCTAGTGTTTCTGCTGGAGCACACGCTTCATGGAATCATGGACATGGCACTTGAGGCAGAAAAGAGGGAGGAAGAGAAGGACTTCCTTTCCTCTCAAGGCCCCCTTTATGCAGATAGCATCCCTGCAGGGCTGCCAAGCACACAGGAAGAAGAGGAGGAGGATTGTGTCAGCGTGGATGTAGAGGATAACACACAGCAGTCTTCAATGGATGATTTCCGGTCCCCAGAAACTCAAGGAGTTGTACGTGGCTGGGAGGAGGTAGTTCCTGACAATGTCATCCTGAGTGACCCAGAGGACTCTCGTGTCTGCTTAAACTTACGCTGCATTGCTTCCCTGATTCTGCAAAGCCTGCGAAAAGCCCCCAGGGTTCGTCGCATCAAGGAGACGGATCATTACTGGGTGGCAACCATTCTTGAGCCACGTTACAAGGGTAAAGTTGCAGAGCTCATCCTGCCTTCGCAGAGGGAGCAGAGCATGAAACATCTTCAGGATAGCTTAAAGAAATGTTTGTGCAATGCCTTTCCAGACCCTGGGAGGTTACAATTTCCTGCTGCTGGACAAAGGCTTCCTTCAGTCAGAGGAAGAGCGGTGGAGAAGGTGGCCGGCTGACCGATGACTTTAAACAGTTTTTCAGTCCTCAGCGCCCAGGGCTTCCATCACCAGCGTCTGCATTATATGGTGCAGGAATATCTAGGTATCTAGGGGGCAAGAGCAGACTTGGAGACCTTTCCAACTGAGCATCCACTGAGTTTACTGGGTTTTTAGGATGGACCACTGTCTGAAGTTATATGCAATTGAGCTACTGGCCTGTCCTGCATCCAGCATGCTTTCTGAATGGACAGGAGGGTTCGTAACGGATCAAAGAGTGCACCTGTCCACAGAGTCAGTTGATAGGCTCACATTTATAAAAATGAATGAGTCCTGGATCAGCTGCTATCAAGCCCCAGATGCTAATGCAACTGATTGAACTTGCTAGGGATCTGGGATCACTTGAAGACTGCCTATGCTGCCTATACTATTCCTCCTGTCCTGAATCTTGATGATGCTAGCTTCAAACAATATTTTGTGTTTAGGGCACCACCAACACCCAAGGCCCAATTTTTTTGCACCTGTTTTACAGCGGCATGTCATAAAAGTTTTTAAAAACATTTTTAACAGCAGGCCCTGTTCCTGCGCCCAACAAGAGTAACTGCAAGGGGTTACACTTCTGCCACCCCCAACACCCAATTTTTCTGCACCAGTTTGACTGGGGCATGTCATTACAATGTTTAAAATAAATTACAATTGCAGGGTCTGTTCCTGCTTCCAACAAAAGTAACTTCTAGGTGTTACAGTGTTCTGCCACCACCAACACCCAAGGCCCAATTTTTCTGCACCTGTTTGACTGGAACATGCCATTACAATTTTTAAAATAAATTACAACTGCAGGGCCTGTTCCTGATTACAATGAGAGTAACTGAGAGTGCATGTTCGCGGTGTCTTGGTGCAAGCTGAACCGGGGAGTGTTCAGCTCATCCCTACTTTTAACATATAGTGATGTGTGCTTTCTGAGCTACCTTTAGGGTACTCTCACACTGGGGTGGCCGCGGGGGGGGAAGGTTGTTAGCGGTAAAACGCTGCTAGGATTAGCGGCGCTTTACCGCTATTATAGCATCACTGTGTCGCTGCTATGCAGGTGGGAGCGGGGCACTTTTAAGCCCCAAGAAGGGGTTAACAAGGGGTTAAAATTGATTTCAATGGAGGGGGCAGTGGAGAAGCGGTGTATACACCGCTCCGCCCCAAAGCTGCTGCTTGCAGGACTTTTTGTAACGTCCTGCAAGCTCACCACCCCAGTGTGAAAGCACTCAGGCGTTCACACTGGGGAGAATGGGGGGGGGGTTTCAGGTGCTGTACAGGCGCTATTTTTAGCTCTGCATCGCTTGAAAAGCGACCCAGTGTGAAAAATATACAGGCATCTAGAGTTAAATGCAAATCTTGACTTTCCTGCAAAAATCAAGCCCGGCCACATATCCTTCGACCTATAGAGCCTCCAAATTGAAAAATCCAATCACACTAATAGAGTGACGCCAAAGAAGGTTGGGGGCAAGATTAGATCTGCTGATTGTTTTGATGCTGTTTTTATAAAAATAACCAGTTTATATATTGTTCATCATTTTCTCAGTTCAAACTCTTGACTCAGACATCACTCCCTAACTTTCTTCCAGCATGTCTACTTTCTAGGTCGCTTCCCTGCTCCTTTGACAGGCATAACGTGGATGATTCACTGATCAGTGAGTAGGCTGAAGGTAGAAAATAATTTTGGAAGGTTCTACAGTATATATTACCTTTTAATTACTATCAGTGTTTCATGCAGTTGACCATCCAATTTTACATGTCTCTAGAGCTATAAACTATTATTTACAATGGTTTTTGATCCTGAATCCAATGTGTAATGCAGCTTACCACATTGTGGCTATAACTGAACCATTCATTTTATATTAACTTCAGATTTTTAAAATGAAATCCGGGGACATATTTTTTTTACTAGTAATGGCGGCCATTAGCGACTTATAGCGGGACTGCGATATTGAACAAATCTGACACTAAGTGACACTTTTGACACTTTGCGGGAACCAGTGACACTAATACAGTGATCAGTGCTAAAAATATGCACTGTCACTGTACTAATGACACTGGCTGGGAAGGGGTTAACATCTAGTGTAATCAAAGGGTTAAATGTGTTCCTAACCAGTGTTTTCTCACTGTGGGGGAGGTGTTTTTACTAAGGGAAGGCATAGATCCCTGTCCCTGATTTGCAGGAACACAGGATCAATGTCTTCCATACTGACAAAATGGCGATCTGCCTTGTTTGTCTGCCTGTGTACAGAACGATCGGCCGGTACGGACCCGCTGATCAGCTCCAATACCCAGAAATGAAGGATCACGTATACATATGCATGATCCTGTGCAGCACGACTGCCCTGTAGCAGTAAATCTGCTATGGGGCGGTCGGCAACTGGTTAAGATCATCAGCATTATGATAACACACAGGCAGCAGGCACTCTATCATGGCTCCGGCTGACAGTGTATGGTCAGTGTGTCACATAACATGGCTGCCTATACTTATGACCAATAGGTTAACAAAATCAGCACCCAGCAGCCATGTGATGTGACACTCTGTGACAGAGCACTGCCAGCCAGAGCCATGATAGAGTGCCTGCTGCCGGTGAGTTATGATACCATCCATTATGCCAGAGAAACAGACAGTGCAATGTAGTCTATTCACAGACACCCCCAAAGCACACCTGTGTTGAAGCCTTGAAGGTACTGGCAGCCCCACGATAGGATCCACTTGCCCTTCTTCCTGCTGTAGGACACTGTCAGCTGAGCTCAGCTGCCTTTTGTCTGCCTGTTGCTTCCGCCACCAACTGCCTCACAGCCTCTCAAATCTCACTCTCCGGGCCCCGGCTACTACTAGGTGGGGAGCGGAGGAAGATCACTCTGCCAGGGAAGGCAAGGAGATGAGCAGGCGAGCAGCTGGCCGGGACTTAAGCCAAGGCAGAAGTACATGCGAGCGAGAGCGTAATGGGCATGTGCCCGACACTGAAGAAATAGTCTCTCTGCTCCGTCCAGCACATTATCATTAGAAAGGAGCACAGATAATGGAAAAAATACACCCCCTAAGCTAGTAGGAGCAAGGGTGTGTAATTCAGTTATATTTTTTTTAATTTTGCACTGACTGTCTTTGAAATTGACCGGGCCCCTGTTTAAATCCAATCCAGGGACAAAACCGGGGACAGACTTGGTCCGGGGACAGTGTGCTCAATCCGGGGACTGTCCCCTGAAACTGGGGAGGTCTGGTCACCCTACCCAAACCGCAATAAAAATATTTATGGTAAACAAAGGCCTTGGCCTTTGTGGAAGGAACTGAATTAAAAGGAAACTGAGTTGCCAGTAAAAGTATACCTATTGATAACAGCAAACCATTTATACAGATATTTGTCTCTGTCAAAGCATAGCCCATGTGCACTGTCAATATTAGTGAAGGGTTTGTACAGTTCTCCACAACATAACAAGAATAATAAATGTCTTTAAATGCTATATTTAAAGGAGTTGTAAAGACAGAAGGTTTTTTATCGTAATGCATTCTATGCATTCTATACATTCTATGCATTTCCCACTTAAAGACCGAGCCTCATTTTGAGATTCGGTATTTACAAGTTAAAATCATGTTTTTTTGCTATAAATCCCCCAAACATTATACATTATTTTTCTAACACCCTAGAGTATAAAATGGCGGTCGTTACAATACTTAATGTCACACCATATTTGTGCAGCGGTCTTACAAGCGCCTTTTTAAAAAAAAAAAGAAAAATCATTTTTTGAGTTAAAGAATAAGACAGGAGTAAATTTAGCCCAATTCTTTTCCATATTATGAAAGATAATTTTATGCTGAGTAAATTGATACCCAACATGTCATGCTTCAAAATTGCGCCTGCTCGTGGAATGGCGACAAATTTTGGCACTTAAAAATCTCCATCGGCAACATTTAAAAAAATCTACAGGCTACCAGTTTTGAGCTACAGAGGAGGTCTAGTGCTAGAATTATTGCCTTCACTCTAATGATCGTGCTGATACCACACATTCATATGCAGGCGCGACTTCCCTATTCCTTCACTTCTGCGCGCGAGCTCGGCGGCGCGGGGCACTTTACGTTTTTTTTCTTATTATTTATTTTACTTTTTATTTTTTATTTTTACACTGTCCTTTTAAAAAAAAAATGTGATCACTTTTATTCCTATTACAAGAAATGTAAATGTTCCTTGTAACAGAAAAAAGCATGCCAGGACCTCTTAAATATGAGATCTGGGGTAAAAAAGACCTCAGATCTCATATTTACACTTAAATGCAATAAAAAAAAATTAAATTTGAGAAAAAAAAAATTTCTCCTTTAAGAGCATTGGGCGGAAGTGACGCTTGACGTCGCTTTCACCCTTCAATGCTATGGACCCGAGTGGGCAGCATCTTCCGCTCACTCGGCATCCAGGCTCAGAGGAGAGAAGACCCAAATGTCTCCACTGCTACCGGCGGGTCTGGTAAGTGGAGGAGACGACAGGAAAGTGGCGGGATTGGGGTGGGCGAATCCGCCGCTGGGACCACTTTTATCTGAAAGTGGGCCACACCCTGTTTAAAAAAATGCATTATGGTAACTATCTGCTACCATAGCAACCGTATTCAATGGAAAAGTACCGCCATATAATGACGGTGGGCGGTCCGGAAGTGGTTAAGATAAAAAAAAATTCTGTGTGTAGCAGCCTCCCCAGCACCCCCTAATACTTACCTGAGCCCTTTCTCTCTGCAACAATGTCCATGAGTGTCTCAGCTGTCCCAGACACTCCTTCTGATTGGCTGAGACACAGCAGCAGTGCCATTGGCTCCCGCGGCTCTCAATCTGATCTAAAATCAGCCAATCAGGGGAGAGAGTGGGCTGGGCTGGGTCGGGGCTCCATGTCTGAATGGATACGCAGATCGCTGACTCGGCTCGGGTGCCCCCTGTAGCAAGCTGATGGCTGAGAGGGCACTCACCAGAGGGAGGGGCCAGGAGAGCAGAAGAGGGACCCGAGAAGAGGAGGATCTGGGCTGCTCTGCGCAAATCCACTGCACAGAGGAGGTAAGTATAACATGTTTGTTATTTATTAAAAAAAAAAAAAACAGTCTTTACAATCACTTTAATATGAGTTTTTAGTCTTAGAGCCATTTCACACTGGGGCAGGCAGGCGGTAGCGGTAAAGCGGCACTAGTTTTAGTGTGCAGCTGTTATATACCACTATTTGGGCAGCAGCGGGGCGCTTTTATCCCCCAAGAAGGGTATACACCACTCCCACACTGCCCCAAAGATGCTGCTTGCAGGACTTGTTTTCCTGTCCGTCAAGCGCACCGCCCCAGTGTGAAAGCACTCAGGCTTTCACACTAGGGTGGATTGGGGGAGTCTTTCATGCGCTTTACAGGCACTTTTTTTTTTAGCACTAATGCACCTGAAAAACTCCCCAGTGTGAAAGGGGTCTTAATGAAACGTGTGATTAGGCTGAATATTGGTTGTCAGAAGATGGGAGCTGCATGACTGCTCTGGTGGCAAAGGTTTATTATCGGGTGGTCTTCTGATTGGAGAGGACATTCCTGAATGTGATGCCGCAAAAGATTAGTTGATTTTTAAAAAATGTGTTGCCAAATCATTCATTTAGACAATTTTAACATAAGTTTATATGTGCCCTTAAAGAATTTAGGCGTGTTATTTACCAGTAAAAGCCTTCTTTGTGTAGACATAAAAAAACCTTAAGACGTCCACTTGCTGGTTGCCGCCATATTAGGTGTGACATCAGCAGCCCCAGCAGACTCACAGCTGTTAATCTAGTGACACTCTATATCAGGGGTCTCTAAACAAAGGGCTAGATTACCGTCATTCAGACTTTAGGGGGCCGGATTGTGGCCAGTGGGAGTCACTACGTCACTGGAATTAAATAATGCCTCAGGCTTGGTTGTCAGTGGGCGTAAGAAATTTACATACTGCTTGTGGTCAGTAGGAGGAGGAATGGTGCCTCCATATTGGTATTGGTAGGAGGAATAGTGCCCCATCATTGATGTCAGTGGTGGGAATAGGGCTACATTGTTGGTGTCAGTGGGGGGAATAGTGCCCAACACTGGCGTCGATTGGAGGGATAGTGCCCCATTGTAGGTGTCATTGGAAGGAATGGTGCCTGATTGTTGGGGTCAGTGGAAGGATTAGTGCCCCATTACTGGGGTCAGTGGAAGGAAAGGAAATGTGCCTCATTATTGGTGTCAGTGGAAGCAATGGTGCTTCATCATTGGGGCCAGTGGAAGGCTAGTGTCCCATCCTTGATGTTAGTGGAAGGAATAGTCCAACTGAGGGGTAGGCAACACAGCAAACTATTGCTAACAGACTCGAAGTAAACAACAGGAACCGGGGACTGCCTGTAGCTCAATTATCTGCTTAAAGGACCTTACACTTGAAGGTGGTATTTGAGGTGATAGAATCCACCTGGTAAAACTTGCGGAGAAAGCGTGGACATTAAAGTGGTTGTCAACTCTGGAAACCACTTTAACCACTTGGCGACCACGGGCCGCAAGGTGACGGAAGCAACATGGCTCTTTATCGCAAACCGCCGTCACCTAATGGCGGCTGCGATAACTAGTATTGTGTTCCAGGGGGGCCAGGGAGCAGGTAGGGCGGACTCGATCGCCGCCAGCTACTCGCAATGGCCCCCCCACAGTGAAAGAATGGAGGTCCGTGTATGTAAACACGGATCTCCGTTCCGACAGAGGGGGAAGGGCTGTGATTACAGGCTTCCTATATATGGGAGCCATGATCACTCCCCTCCCCCTGCCAGCCCAGCCCCCATACAGTTAGAACACACTGAGGGAACACAGTTAACCCTTAGAGCGCCCCATCCAGGTTAACCCCTTCACTGCCAATGGCATTTACACAGTAATCAGTGTATTTTTATATTTTTATAGCACTGATCGCTGTATAAATGCCAATGGTCCCAAAAAAGTGTCAAAATGGTCCGACATGTCCGCTGCAATATCTCAGTACTGCTAAAAATCGCAGATCGCCGTCATTACTAGTAAAAAAGAATAAAAAAATAAAAACCCCAGAAATTAATTATTATCCGTAAACACGGCAACTTTTGCGCAAACCAATCAATAAACGCCGATTGGGATTTTTACCAAAAATATGAGGAAGAATATAAATTGGCCAAAACCAATAAAAAAAACTTTTTTTATATTTGTTTTTTTATTTGTATTTTAGCAAAAAGTAAGAAAAATGTTTTTTTTTTTTTCAAAATTGACGCTCTTTTTTTGTTTATAACGGCGGTCAGAAATGACGCAGGTGTGATCAAATACCACCAAAAGAAAGCTCTATTTGTGGGGAAAAAAAGGACGCAAATTTCTTTGGGTACAATGCCGCACGACCACGCAATTATCAGTTAAAGTGACGCAGTGCCGAATCGCAAAAAGTGCTCTGGTCCTAAAGTGTGAAATCCTTCCAGGGCTGAAGTGGTTAACCTACAGGTAAGCCTATCATAAGGCTTACCTGTAGGTTTCGTGCATTTCTCCTGAGCCTTCACGGTTTAGGAGATATACAGTGTACTTGCATGCGCCAACGTCATCGGCACATGTGCAGTGAAGAGACGGGCCGCCGTGCCATCTCTTCACTGTGATTGTGCCACGACTGGCGGCTCCCGCGCGCATGCGACAGCCTGGAGCAGGGACATCGCGAGGACAGCGTGGGTTTCAATGCAGGTAAGTGACACATAATAGGCTAGTATGCGATGCATACTAGCCTATTATGCTTTTACTCTGCAGCATAATAAAGAGGAAGTAAAACCCATCAGGGTTTACTTCCTCTTTAACGACTTCAGGTCCAGAAAGTTTTACCCACTTCCTGACCAGGCCATTTTTTGCGATACGGCACTGCCTTGCTTTAACTGACAATTACACGGTCGTGCAACGCTGTACCCAAATAAAATTGATGTTCACAAATAGAGCTTTCTTTTGGTGGAATTTGATCACCTCTGCGGTTTTTATATTTTGCGCTATCAACAATAAAAAGAGTGACAGTTTTGAATAAAAAACAATATTGTTTAGTTTCTGCTATAAAACATTCCCAATAAAAAATGTAAAAATTCTAATTTCTTCATCAGTTTAGGCCAATTTGTATTCTGCAACATATTTTTGGTAAAAAAAAAAATCCCAATAAGCTTATATTGATTGGTTTGCACAAAGGTAATAGCGTCTACAAAATAGGGGATAGATTTAGCAACTTTTTATTTGTTTTATTGTTTTTACTAGTAATGGCGACTATCAGCGATTTTTTAGCGGGACTGCGACATTATGGTGGACTGATTGACACTTTTTGGGGACCAGTGACCCCAATACAGCGATCAGTGCTAAAAAAAAATAAATGCACTGATCTCTGTATAAATGACGCTGGCAGGGTGGGGTTTAACACCAGGGGTGATCAAGGGGTTAAATGTGTTCTAGGGAGATGCTTTCTAACTGTGGGGGGGATGTCACACTGGAGAAAAAGAGAGATTTTGTTTCTGCTTAGCTAAAACACAAGATCTCTCTGTTTCCCCCTGATAGATCAGCCGTTGGCCTTGTTTACATAGACAGAAGGCTTATCTGTCTCTGCAGAGAATGATCGGTGGGTCGTGGCTGCCGGACACGCTGATTGGCTCCCGCTGTGTCCAATAACAGCTGGAGCGGTGCTCTGGCGGCGCGCTCGCTCCCCCTAAACCTCGTGCACAAAATCACGTACCTGTACATGGTTTTCTGCAGCCGGGCTGCCCTGCCGCAGTATGTATGCGGTGGGCAGTTTGGAACTGGTTAAACTTGACAACTAGACGCGTGTTTTACAAATATAAATTTGGACAAAATTTTCGTTGTTTGGAGATATGGATGTATCCGAATTTCCGAATCACAATAGTAATGGATTTCAATGAATCAGCAATAAAGTATAACTAAACCAATTATTTGAACTCAAAAATGAATTTGAATTTGAAATGTAAACATATTGCAATAAATACATTAAGATATAAAAGTGAAATAAGATGTTGATTCTTACTTAGGCTGCTTTATAGAAAAGAATACAACAAAATAGGATAGCGCAGAACAAAATAGAATAACATACAACAAAACAGAAGAGAATAGAATAGAATAAAATAAAAAAAGAATAAAACAGAATGGAATAAAACAGAATAGAATAGAACAGAAAATAAAGGAATAGAAAATAATAGAATAGAATGGAAACTAAAGGAATATAATAGAATAAAACTAAATAGAATAGAAAATAAAAGAATAGAAAAAAATACTAGAATAGAACAGAATAAAATAGAAAATAATAGAATAGAGTAGAATAGAAGAGAAAAATAGAATAGAACAGAATAGAATTTTGGCTATATTCATTCTATTTTATTCCATTCAATATTTTTTTCTATTCTATTTTCTATTCTATTGTGTTTTATTCTTTCCTATTCTATTCTATAAAGCAGCCTAAGTAGGAATCATAATCGTATTTACTTTTATACCTTACTGTATTTATTGCAATATGTTTCCATTTCAAATTCATTTTCAAATCGATTTGAAAATAATGATTATACAAAACGAATATGATGAAACAAAATGATTAACTCATGAAACAAAAATCGAAACTAAAAAATGTTTTCCATCATGCACATGTCTATAGTAGGCCAGGTGACAACCTTACAAGACAGACACTGTAGAGTGAGCAATAAAGGCAATACTTGTTTAGTTTTGGATAGAGTGGCGAGGAATTAGAGGCACTGTCTGGCTTTTATTGAGGTGTCCCGATAGGTAGATTCGCTCTCTAACTGTCCTTGTCACCAATGTTTCCATAATGAAAGGGAGGTTCAATCCAAAAATTTTAGTTAGGTGTCATGGGAACAAGCGTCACTATTGGAAAATTTCCCCTCTTCTGCTGCTCTGGTGCTAAGAGGGGATTTTCTGTACATTAGAAAGATATCTTCTCACTTAAATGAAGGTCTGTGAGTCACAAAGATGGAACAAGAAATCAGGGTGTCATTCTGGGGACCATCTAAAAATGACAAAAAGAGAATCAGCCTTTCTGAAAGAAGCAGTGGCCTCTGTCAGACTTTCACGGCCCAAACCCCATCCAGACAGGAGGGACATTTTCTGTTTATGAACTTGAGTTGGACAAAGGGGTGCCAGAACAATATTCTTTTTTGAATCAAAAAGGGTTTTATTGAAACAAGATATACATTACACACATATATAGCCACCATGTCACATAATCGGGTAAGAAATACAGACTGATACCATCAGGTATAGTGGACAGCTATGAAAAATCCACAGGTCACCACATATATTGGCATATCCCCAGCCGTTCCTCTTTACCGCAGTGCGCAATTGCTAGGGATATACAACATTATAAGACTACACATTCCATCATCCCAGGAGTCCTTGCAGGACTCTCATCATCATCATGACCAGCTCTCTAGGAGATAATCCGGGGACATCGCGCCATGGTGACCATAATTTCTCAAATTTATGCACTCATCTCTGTGCTGGTAGATATACCTTTCCAATCTTAATGTGTTACCCATGTGAGTCACCCATGTTTTAGTAAGAGGGGGGTAGCAGACTTCCAATTTAGAAGAATTACTTTCCTGGCTTGGAATAGAGCCCTGGAATCAGCTTAGTCGTCTCATCCTGTATATCCTCTTCCAGGATGCCAAGCAGGAACTGTATGGGGTTCAAAGAGACCTTCACCTGGAAGACTTGATTAATGGTAGTTACTACCCCTTGCCAGTATTGGTGTAGTTTTGGGCACTGCCATAGGAGGTGGATGAGGTCACCCATTGATTGCCTACATCTACCACATAGTGGGTCAGCTAGGCCGCCCATTCTATGAAGTCTTGCTGCAGTGTAGAGGGCTCTGAGTAGTATGTATAACTGGGATACCTTCTGAGAGACATTAAGGGAACACGAGTTAACTGACTGTAGGGCCTCTTACCACTGATCACCAGTTAATTCACCGACATCTGCCTCCCATTGTGCAAAGGCTTTAGTGGGATTGGACTTCAGATACTCCGTGAGAAGCATGTAGTAGCATTGTGATATGAAACTTTTAGTTGCTGTTACAGATTGGGGCAGGTGAAAAATGGGGGTGGGTGAAGGCGACCAATCTGTCGATTCCCCTTGGGCTCTGACTGCATGGGACAGCTGTACGTAGTAGAAAAGCATGTGGGATGGTAGATTAAATCTGTTCTGGAGCTCACTAAAGGACATCAGTTTTCATGGTGAAACACCTGTGAGAGCAAATTGACCCCACAGGCGATTATTATATGAATTATTGCCCCAAAGGGGGCTGTATATGGTGTATCCCTTTACATGTTGTTGTTGCTTCACCTTGTTCCAGAGCTTCTGGATCAGGTTGTAGGTGGGCATTTGTTTGTTGGGTTTGTGAAGTGCTTGAGCCTCTAATCCCTTTGGGATGGATTCCACCCCTGCACCCACACGCAAGAGACTTGCGGAGGAGCTCTTAGCGTCGGGCTCCATACATCTGTTGAGATGCTGGAGTTGGGTAGCTATGTAATAGAGCCATGGATTAGGGAGTGCAAGCCCTCCGCCATCCTTGGGGTATTGCAATTGTTCCAACTTGATTCTGGCAGGTGGGGGTCCCTCAGAGCAGTAATCTGAATAGGGACTTAACCCTTCAATGTTTTAAGGGGAATTACGACCGGGGAGTTATGAAGGGGTATAAGAGCTGAGGCATGAGAATCATTTTGATCAAGTTGGTTTTCCCTGCTAGCGACATTTAAGTTTGTTCCAGATGTTTATTTTATCCCTAAATCTCACCAGTACGGGACGGATATTGAGGTTACAATAATCCGTAAGTGTGGGAGAAATGAAGATGCCTAAATATTTTAATGAGGTCACTAAAGGAATGGAACCCGGTATCGTCTCGGCCTGGCCTTGTGCATTATCTAAGAGCATCAGCGCTGATTTGGTCAAGTTAATGGTGAGGCCGGAAAATTTTCCGAACTCCACAATTAAGGACATAGCTTCAGACAAGCATGTGGAAGTGTCACCCAAAAGCAGCAACATGTCATTGGCGTACAACATAAGCTTCTCATGTAACGCGCCATATTGGAAGCCAATGACCTGCAGACTGTCACGGAGCAACGCAGCCAGGGGTTCAATGGCCAAGGCAAAGAGCAGGGGCAACAGGGGGCATCCCTGCCTGGTATGCAAGAACAATATTCTAGTTAAGGTGAAATGCAGAGACTTTGTATTTCTTCAAATTTTAAAATAAAGACCAATCTGGCCTTAATGTGTAGGTATTGATAGATTTAGTCATACTCCAGTTATGCTGCAAACAAGACAAGTGTCAGGATTGGCAACTGTGTGGATCTGCCATTTGAATACTTTCGTTCCAGAGAGGTTAAACAGTAAACTGGATAATAACCTTTTATTGCACATAGTTAAAATGTTTTTTCAATTACTGACAATGTATGTTCATAGTTTGCGGTTTTGTTATCTTTTAGTGTTATGTGTATTGCCTGTGATCGGTTTTAATGTTGTAGGCCAGTGCAATAGGAGGGAGCAATTATGCAAATCCTGAGGTCTTTACCTTTTTACCAATTCATTGTGATTGGCATGTGGATGCTCCTATTTTTAAACTGGCTCATTTGGGAGTTACGAGAATATTAACCGTCCTTATATACAGAACCTACACACATTTGGAATGTATGTGCCTTGTGAAAACAGTTCCATTGATGATAATGGCTAAATGCATATTGGAGATATGTTGTGTGACCTTCTTGTATGAGTGTGGGTCAAACAATCCAATAAGCAGTTCTGTGATCCCTGTTGGTGGTGGAATCACAGAGGTCCTTTGAATTTTTCATTAAGGGTGGAATACACATTACATTGGCAAAGGAAGATTGTAATTTAATCCAAATTGTTTGGACTACAGATTTGTGGTCCCATTTATGATTGTGGTGCTCTGAATTTTCCATTAAAGCATTGCACACACTGCTAGTTTTTTCATTCAACCCAGTGGGCTGAACGGAAAAAAAAACTGACTGCTCAGGATGGAGCCACTGTACTAGCAATCCGATGTTACTACAGCGATCTTCCCTGCCGTTCTATGGTGTTCTGACAGGGGCCCCCCCCAGAACACTCCAGTCAGCTGAGAGCTTCGATTGGCAGAGCTTTTTTGGTCATGTCCCTGTCGGACCGGCTGCAGTACATACAGGCCAAATGTCAGATGGTTTCTATTGAATATCGCCCAATGCAGCCTGATATTTGGCCTATGTGTTCAAGGATTTAGGATGGAGGCACACCTTATACCAGTGATGGTGAACCACGGCACCCTAGATGTTTTGGAACTACATTTCCCATGATGCTCACGCACTCTGCAGTGTAGTGGAGCATCATAGGAAATGTAGTTCCAACACATCTGGGGTGCCAAGGTTCGCCATCACTGCCTTATACTGACAGATACCTGAACTGCTTGGACTACAGATCTAGAACTTTATATGAATTTCTATATGGTTTTTAAAGGTCATTTAAGAACATTTGCTATTATCATACACTATATTGTCAAAAGTATTGGGACACCTGCCTTTACACGTACATGAACTTCAATATTGAGTTGGCCCACCCTTTACAGCTATAACAGCCTTTTTTTTTTTTTTTGGAAGTATATGCCACAATTTTTAGCTGATGGATTTTCACCAGTTTTATATAAAGGGAAAGGTAAAGATTGTCCAAGGATAGGTTCACACTATGCCAGTTTCCCAAACGCCATGCTTGCGCAGGCACAGCAGCCCATTTGAATGAATTAATACCTACTCAAAACGCAGGGAAAAGGTCTCTGCATCTTTTCCAAAATTGCAGCTGCAGGGAAAACACATAGTGCTCTGCGGTTCTCAGCACAGGAAAAAGCACTGGCACCCCCAAGTGTGTTTTTGATGCGGGTGCAGGAAACCGTACAATTACACATGATCCTACACCCACATTTAGTGTGAACCTAGCCTTAGACATAAAGGCAGTCCTGTGATTCAACCTCTATTTATCCCTGTGAAAGACCAAACATGTTCTTTGCAATATATGGCCACCAGTTCAAACAGACACTCACTTTGCATGTAATAACTACAAGGTATAAACTGAAAGACTGGGATGCAATAGTGCTAGAACCATGAGGAGGTCTATCCAGTCAGCCACAGGTTATTGTTATTATTCTGGGATTATTTAAAGAGATGTGCCTATCAATTTTCAGATGTTTTATGGAAATCTTTAATGCTTCCTTAGAGGGCAGGAGGTAGTGCCTTCGTTTGCTGGACACCATCAGTAATTGCCCCAGCTCCTAAGAAATCTAGTTCTTGCCTTAATGATTACCGGTCGTGGCTCTGACACCCATTTTAACAAAAAATGTTTTGAAAAGATAAAGTATATTCTGTCAGGGCTAAATAGCTACCAATTTGCATTTAAAGATATAGATCCACAGAAGAAGCTATTGCACCGGCTTTACATTCTATACTGACCTATGTGGAAGGTAAAAACGGTTATGTTCATACGTTTTAATTGATTTTAGTTCAGCTTTTAATACAATCTTGCTGATGAAACTTGTTGCCAAGTTAAATTCACAAGGTTGGGTTAAGCCCAACCCTTTGTAACTGGATTGTGGATTTCATGGCCGATGGGCAGCAGAGGGTAAGGGTTGGTAGTTGCTACTCAGAGGCTGTCTCTTAGAACAGGGGTGTCAAAGAGATGTGTGCTAAACCCCTTTTTTGTTTTACTTTATATACTTATGGTTGTGTTTCCCGCTTCGAGGTGAACTCTGTTCTAAAATTTGCAGATGACACCATGTTAGTTGGGAGAATAAGGGATGGTGACAAGGCTGCATATCGGCAGGGAATAGCAAACCAATTGGGTTGGTGCAGAAATAATTTAGAGCTAAATGTGTATAAGGCAAAGAAAATAATTGAAGATTTTAAGAGACAGAGAGAGACCAATTGTGATTGATGAGGTGGAGGTCAACAGGGTACAGCAGTTCCAATTTTGGGAACAAAAATTAAGGAGGATCCATCATAGACAGGGCACATATCCCATCTGGTGGGCAAAGCTCATCAGAGATTGTACTTCTTGAGGAAGCTATAGAAGGCAGAATTTTCTGAACGGCTCCTTCCCAGCTTCTAGAATGCTGCCATTAAGAATGTGCTAGCTTATCACATCTCTCATTAGTAATACCTCATCTGGAATATGCAGTTCAGTTTTGGGCACCAGTTCTCAAAAAGGTTATCGGGGAACTGGAGAAAGTGCAGAGAAGGGCAACAAAGCTAAGAGGCATGGAGGAGCTCAGCTATGAGGAAAGATTAGAGGATCTGAATTTATTCTCTCTTGAGAAGAGGAGATTAAGGGGGATATGATCAACATGTACAAGTATATAAGTGGTCCATATAGTGAACTTGGTGTGGAGTTATTTACTTTAAGGTCATCACAAAGGACAAGGGGGCACTCTTTACGTCTAGAGGAAAAAAGATTTCATCTACAAATACCGAAAGGTTTCTTCACAGTAAGAGCTGTGAAAACGTGGAATAGACTCACTCCAGAGGTGGTTTTGGCCAGCACGGTTGATTGCTTTAAAAAAGGCCTGGATTCTTTCCATAATGTAAATAATATAACTGGGTACCAACATTTTTAGGTAAAGTTGATCCAGGGTGAATCCGATTGCCTCTCGGGGAATCAGGAAGGAATTTTTTCCCCCCGTTATAGCAAATTGTATCCATGCTTTGCTGGGGTTTTTTGCCTTCCTCTGGATCAACTGTGGGTGAAGGATTGTATATAGGATTATTTGGTTATATATATATATGTTTTTTTTTTGGTTGAACTAGATGGACTTGTGTCTTTTTTCAACCTATGTAACTCTGAGGCAATGGATATGCACGGTCCATGACAGAAATACATTACAGAGGGTGATAAAAAACAACACAGATTATGAAGGAGTAGTATTTACCTAGTGTTGAAGAACTGGAGGAAGAGGAGGTGCCTTCAGAGAACCATTAATATCCAAAAGGATATATCCCATCCTGCGAATGCCTTGTTTACAGTGTTGCCCTCTGGCAGGCGCTTTAGGAGTATTTCCTCTTGTACCACTGGGCTGCAAAACAGCTTCTTTCCGCAGTCAGTATGTTCTTTTGAATACTAGAGGTTTTTTAGGGTTAAATTAAATATACAGTATGTATTGCATTTATTATGCTTCTGTTGTTTTTATGAAGATAATGTTCATGGGAGGTATGTGATGTCTTATGTGTGGAGGCTGCATCTCAATTTCATTTTTATGATTTTAGTTGTAAAATTATAATACATTTTTCTGATTCTGAAAAGTTCTGCTCAGGACAGGATCCGTTCTAGTTTTCTTGCTGCAGCAAGACCCCTGATGGTTTATGTAGAGTATCTCACAAAAGTGAGTACACCCCTCACATTTTTGGAAATATATTTTCATGTGACAACACTGAAGAAATGACACTGCAACAATGTGAAGTAGTGAGTGTACAGCTTGCATAAAAGTGTAAATTTGCTGTCCTTTCAAAATGACTCAACATACAGCCATTAATGCCTAAACCACTGGCAACAAAAGTGAGTACACCCCTAAGTGAAAATGTCCAAATTGGGTCCAAAGTGTCAATATTTTGTGTGGCGCCATTATTTTCCAGCACTGCCTTAACCCTCTTGGGCATGGAGTTCACCAGAACTTCACAGGTTGCCCCTGGAGTCCTCTTCCACATCAACATCACGGAGCTGGTGGATGTTAGAGACCTTGCTCTCCTCCACCTTGCGTTTGAGGATGCCCCACAGATGATCAATGGGGTCATCTTGGAGGTGTGTTTGGCGCTGTTATGTTGGAATACTGCCCTGCAGCCTAGTCTCCGAAGAAAGGGGATCATGCTCTGCTTTAGTATGTCACAGTACATGTTGGCATTCATGGTTCCCTCAATGAACTGTAGCTCCCCAGTGCTGGCAGCACTCATGCAGCCCCAGACCATGACACTCCCACCACCATGCTTGACTGTAGGAAAGACACACTTGTCTTTGTACTCCTCACCTGGTTACCGTCACACACGCTTGACACGATCTGAACCAAATACATTTACCTTGGTCTCATCAGACCACAGGGCATGGTTCCAGTAGTCCATGTCCTTAGTCTACTTGGTCTTCAGCAAACTGTTTGCAGACTCCCTTGTGCATCGTCTTTAGAAGAGGCTTCCTTGTGGGACAACAGCCATGCAGACCAATTTGATGCAGTGTATGGTCTGAGCACTGACAGGCTGATCCCCCACCCCTTCAACCTCTGCAGCAATGCTGGCAGCACTCATATGTCTATTTCCCAAAGACAACCTCTGGATATGACGCTGAGCACGTGCACTCAACTTCTTTGGTCGACCATGGCGAGGCCTGTTCTGAGTGGAACCTTTCCTGTTAAACCGTCTTGATCACCATGCTGCAGCTCAGTTTTGGGGTCTTGGCAATCTTCTTATAGCCTAGGCCATCTTTATGTAGAGCAACAATTCTTTTTTTCAGATTATTAGGAGTTCTTTGCCAGGAAGGACATGTTGAACTTCCAGTGACCAGTATGAGAGAGTGAGAGCGATAACACAAAATTTAACACACCTGAGACCTTGTAACACAACACGAGTCACATGGCACTGGGGATGGAAAATGGCTAACTGGGCCCAATTTGGACATTTTAGCTTAGGGATGTACTCACTTTTGTTTCCAGCAGTTTAGACATTAATGGCTGTGTGTTGAGTTATTTTGAGGGGATGGCAAATTTACACTGTTATACAAGCTGTACACTCACTACTTTACTTTGTAGCAAAGTGTCATTTCTTCAGTGTTGTCACGTGAAAAAGATATTAAAATATTTACAAAAATGTGAGGGATGTACTCACTTTCGTGAGCTACTGTATGTCGCCACTTGTGGCATTGTCTGACAGAATCCGAATCAGATGACCCTTTGATAGGTTGGTCCCCAGGGTAAGAAACAAGGCCTTAATCACTCACAAAACACAAACAGTACATAGAAGATGAGTCAGTGACCAGAAGGTCGTAATAACCAGAGGTGTAGGTGGGCAGTGAGAACGGACTGAAGATCAACGTTCAATGTGTCACAGGAGCAATGGTGGGGAGATACTTCAACGCTGTATGGCAGAAAAGCATGCATAGCACGTGTACAACACTCCACACAGCAAATGACATCAGTGCTCAGTCCCAGTGTTAACCCCTCCCTCAGGAAAGCCAGCGGGGAATAATGGCACCCAGTTACCAATAAAAATCAGAGTTCTTGATGCATGGCCTGACTGGCCTACAGACTTAGTGAGACAGGGCAAGGGCAGAGGCAATGCTAGCATCTCCATAGCTGAAAAGAACTAAGTCTGGAAATTGTCATGCAGATTCCAATGCTCTTAGGTCAATTCCAAGCTAGCCCTGCTACATCCAGTCCAGTGGGGTCTGGATATGTACAGTCCAAAAACCAATCTAAGGACTACTCTACCATGCTGGATAGCTGCCGATCAGAGGGGAAGCTTCCAGCAGTAATGTAGAAAAAAATAAATATTTACTTCAAGGAGGAAAAAAACTGCTAGGAAAAAAAAAAAAAAAAGTCTTTACTACTGCAGAGCTCAAATAAAGATGTCCATTCTCCTTGCACACAAGCAAAAAAACTGCTGTTAGAACAGGGTTTTTTCCAGTCTGTCGGAGCATGTTTTGGAGGCAAGACCACGCCCCCTTCATCAGCTGATAGAGGCAAGGCCTTGCCTCCAAAACGCGTTCGGCTTTGCCATCACAGTGGTAGGCGGTAGCAAAGTTTGACAGCTTTCGAATTCTCCGACACCGAGATCCTGCCAACGTCTCCAAGTCTCTGCCTTGCGGCTGCAGCTTGGACTGACACACATCGCCTGCTGCTCACATCCAGTCTCCCTCATTCTTACACTGTCAACTTGACAAGCCCTTTTCACTGGGCACCATGTGTGTATTCATTACCTTGTACATTTAAAACTTGTGAAATAAACAATATGCACAATGCAGTGGCTTGAAGATTCTCTCCTCCCCTGCTTTTTGTCTTTACAGTCATCGGGTTCCCAGCCCATCTTGGAAGCAGCCTCACCACCACTAGTAGCGATATACAAAAGAGACTTTAAAAGTATATATGACCTCTGAAATGTCCCCTGGGACCATTCTAGATTTACTATCTGGACTGATTTATCACAAACAGCCAGCATTATCTTTAGGCTATATAAATTGCCTGTAGCCAGCAGGTTTTAGCACAGATCTCCATGCTTTGTGTGTCATCTTCTCTTTTATATCATATTTTAAGATGGGTTTTCCCAATAATTCAAATCACATTAAAATTACAAAAACCTACATATTACATTATGAAAAACAGCACCGTTAAAAAAAAAAAAAAAAAATCAGAACAACTACATAAAAAATTTTTATTTTTTTTCTTAGGTACCCCATTTAACGTGAGGACTTGTTTCGGTGTTGAGGCAACAGTTTTATGGACAAGCAGAGCAACAATACACAGTAGCTGCACACCAGAGTTTCAAAAATAGATCACCACTTTTGTCACCATAACAGCGGATACAGAAATGTTCTGTAACAGGAAAAAATGAGCAGTATGTACTGTCTTATGTGGTTCTACAGCACACACACATATAAACTCTCCATTAGAACCTGCCCTCATTCTGGGTACTTGAGGATATGACTGTTGCCTCTGGAATGTTGGTCACAACATCTGATGCATAGGAGCTATTTACCAGCAAGCAGTCACTGACTAAAGCTTTGAAAAGGACTTGTTATAGATAGACACTTTTTTTTTGAAGAATGAGAATGTGGCAAACCACAAAAGCATAAAACAGAAATATATATTTTTCTTATAGAATCTCCAATTGCAGTAGTCCTAGCTATCCCTGTGCTGGTCCATGCTCTGCACTCATTTGTAAGTGACAGTCCATTGTTTGACACAGGCATCATGGGATACAGTGACCAACGTGTTCTCATCCAACCAGGCCAGTCCAGTCACGTGATGTAGCCGATGGGTATCTAAATGAACAATAAAGGCTTATAGTTAGCTCAAGGTAAGAAAAAAAGTTTTTTTTTTTTTTAAAACAAGTCTATTGTGATGAGTAAACATAAATTGCTAAGTAAAATGTTCACCTGTTTCTTAAAAGCGGAGCTCCACCCAAAAGGGGAAGCTCCCCCCTCTGCTGCCACATTCAGCACCTTTTGCGGAGGGTGGGAGAGACCTGGTTTTGACAAGTACTCGCTCCCACTTCTGGCTCAGTTTGCTGAGAAGGCTTCACTGCCAGTTTCCCATAGTCAAGATGGTGGAGGCAGCACCGGATAGCCAATTTAAACAATCGGCTCAGGTGAGGACACCGCTGGGTTCCTATATAATTCAATATAAGTCAGCTGCTGCAGTATTTGTATCTGCTGACTTAATTTTTTTCTGAAGGAGCCTCGAGCTCCTCTTTAAACTTACATTTAACAACATAGAACTACAGTGATGCATTGTAGCTGCACCATCACAGCTTTGTATTAGGCAGCAGATCTAGTTGCCTGGAAGTTAGGTTTACAGACTGGCTTTAAACCTGAAATTCAGGAAAATCACGAAATACCCAGAATAGATGCATAAATGAGAGCAGTTTTACCTTCCAAAGCCATAGGATTTACACATCCAATCTTGGAATTTATACAGCTCTACCCAACAGCACATCCCTGTCTAGCAGGGAAGGGGACCTAAACTCGGTTACAGGTCCACATGACTGGCTTCTTGTGCTGCTGCTTCTCCTCCCTCTCCTATTTAATAATGCATTAATGCACGATTAAAGTCGTGGATGAGAAAAAAAAAGTTTTCCCTGCAAGTTAATGTCATAATGTGCTAGTATGCATTATATACTATCTTGAAACAAAACCCTCCCCAGTGGTGCGCTGTCAATCCTGCCCGGGACTTCCATCTTTACCTGATCTTCCTTCAGGGTTCGTGGATTCCAGTTGTTTCAATGGTCGAGCCGTGATAACTTCACCGCCATGCACAGGAGCCTTAATTGCAGCATGTCCCTGTCTGCTACGGATGGGAATATCTCCTAAACGATGCCTGTTTAGGGGATATTCCTACATCCTTTATTATAAGCTTACCTGTAGGTACTAGTGATCAAGCAGTGTTTACCACCACTTTAAGGATTTCATAGCTGCATTCATTTGTGCCTTCGTGTCTGCCTGAGGTTCATCTTTAAAGTGGTTGTCAACCCGTGACAACCACTTTAACCTACAGGTAAGCCTATAATAAGGCTTATCTGTAGGTGCCCTGCATATCTCCCAAACCTGCACAATTTAGGAGATATGCAGTTTTCCTTCGATGTGCCTACGTCACCGGGCACATGCGCAGCGAAGAAACGGCCTCCGTGCCGTTACTTCACTGTGATCGTGCCGTGACTGGCGGCTCCCACGCACATGCATGGGAGTGGCGTCACGCGACTCTGGCCAGTCACAGAGCCGGAGATCGCGGTCCCAGAAGGAAGAGGGGCAGAAGATGGATGTGGCCTGGAGCAGGGACATAACGGGCTTGAATTCAGGTAAGTGGCACATAATGGGCTAATATGTGATGCATACTAGCCCATTATGCTTATACATTCCAGGGTAACATAGGAAGTAAACCCCATCAGGGTTTACATCCTCTCCGATACTTTGAACCAGAGCAAGTATGCATATATGGACTTGTGACTTTTACGGCTTTTCTGATCTGGATATTTGTCCTGGATTAGTGACACAAGTACTTAAACAAGAGGAACAGCTTTACAGCCAGGCAAATGGCATTTAGAAGAAATGGTCACCAATAGCGGTCAGTTGGGGTTCTCTGGTTTTCAGGTATGAATTTCAGGTATGGATATTTTATACACAGTTACTCAGGTGCAGCTTAGACCATGTAACTATGCATACACCTTACCTGCTATATACCCGTTAGCAAAAAATCATTAAAGTAGACCTCGCTACTCCAGTGATCTCCACTTGCTTTCAGGTCCCTTGCTAAGCGGCTGCCCGGCTGCCCTGGTGCATACTAAGCACAAAGTTGGTACTCAGCATGGCCACCATTCAGTAGCATGCTTTACATTTTCTAAATGAATGTAAAGCTTTCTTTGATTGGATGAGGTGGAGAGGCAGGGAGGTAATGTAACAAAGTGACAAAACAAATTACTTTTAGTGAACTTTTACACAGACAATTTCTCAGCACATCAACATTACATTCACAGATATCACGGAGAACTGACACGTACCTGGCATCTTAATACGTTTATCTGGATCACTCAAGGTCCAAACAAAAACCATCATATCCATTCCTCCGGAGGCAAAATGTTCGTTGTCTGGTGCCCAAGCAACACACACAACTTTGGCATGGTGTCCATAGAACTTGTCTTTCTCCTGTTAATAAAGACAAAACAGTTAGTAGGCTACATGATTTTCTAGGGTACATTCCAGTACTTGCACAATCAGGTGACAGTTAGCATGTAGATGCATTTCTAGCCAAACCTAGGGAGGGGTCAGGTTTTCATTGCTGATCGTGCCCTCACTAAAGATTCACAATCTACTTGTTCTGGTAACCACTGACCGGAAAGAAAGAATCCAACATTTTACAGTCACCCCAAAAGGAAGAGAGGGGAATTTTTTTTTAATCAGAAACCTGTCCAGTCACAGCTATCTAAAAGGTGATTTCCCCTCATCTCCTGTGTCTGGACTGGAAGGGAAAGAAAATCTCTCCAGTTAACCACTTGCCGACCACCCGCTGCAGTTATACTGTGGCAAGG
The DNA here is from genome assembly GCA_018402905.1 of Glandirana rugosa. Lineage (NCBI taxonomy): Eukaryota > Metazoa > Chordata > Amphibia > Anura > Ranidae > Glandirana > Glandirana rugosa. The sequence goes on from BLSH010390373.1 coordinate 441,580, forward strand.
TGGATTAGCTGTGCGAAACGCTGTACTGGCACGGCGATTCGTGCACTAGCATCTGTGGGCACGTGCCGTTTGGCCAGTGGGGGAGCCAATCAGTGGGTGCGGCAGACTCGATGTCCGCCGGCCACCTGCAATCATTCCCTGCAGAGACAGAACAGGGATCTGCTGAAGTAAACAAAATTGTCGCTCTTTTTTGTTTATAGCGCAAAATAAAAACCACAGAGGTGATCAAAAGAAAGCTATTTGTGGCGAAAAAAAAAAAACACACATTTTATTTGGGTACAGTGTCGCATGACCACGCAACTGTCAGTTAAAGTAACGCAGTGCTGTATTGCAAAAAAATGACCTGGTCATTAAGGGGGTATTCACAGGGCATTAAAAGAAGGACGACTCTATACAAGTCTGAGGCTAGATTTACCCCTATGCAATTTGCTTTTGAGCATTAATGCAGTGCTTTTTGCGTTGTTTTTTTGCTGCGATTTAAGCTTATGCTTTTTAAAAAAAAAATTGTTGTAGGGCAGATTTAAAAATGCAAAAGGCAAATCGTGGTAAAAAAAACGCACTACATGCTTTTCTGCAGTTTATCCATTGAAGTCTATTTAAGTGAAAATGCAAAAAAAAAAAGTCCCCAAAAACGCAAAGGCACAAAAATGCATTGATGTGAAAGTGAAAGTGTTCCATAAGGAACTCATGTTAAAATGTCCTGCGTTTCTGCAAAGAGCATGAAAAAATGCATTGGTGTGAATGGAGCCTAAAAAGGTCTCAATGCAGTTAATTTACGAAAACTGAAGAGTGCAAAATCTGGTGCAGCTGTGCATGGTAGCTAATCAGCTTTTAACTTCAGCTTGTTCAATTACGCCAACAGAAAAACTTGAAAGCCGACTGGTTTCTATGCAGATCTGCACCAGATTTTGCACTCTTCAGGTTTAGCATACCAACCACACTGTGTAGGCACAGCCAGCAGAGGATTTTGGCTGAAGAGAATGCTATGGTCATTTTCTATAATTAGGTATGCAGCTGGGATGGGGAATTTCTAGGGTAGGTTTAGGTCAAGATGAGTAGGAAGGGTACTTTTTAAAAAAATTAAAAAACAGACACCCTACAGCCCCTGTGAGTGATTTTAAATAAATGTATGAACTAGTAATTTTAGGTTTCTCAGAGTAACATCCCTGCCCACCCCATAAAGTCATGCTCTAGTAACCAGGCTGTGCTATCAGAATGTGTGCTAAAAGGATTAAATGAGGTGGATAATTTGTTGCTACTGTTCACACTACTTAGTAGGGGATTAGAATCATATAATCTAAAACCTGCAGGTTATGTAGACTAAAAGACAGTTTAATGATAAAGGAGCGGAAAAAATAAGCTAGCCAAAGATATGAGATGGTGGTTAGGAAAATCAATAAAATACCTTTTTTTTATAAACATGTACAAATCATTCAACAAAGCATGCATGTTTGCCCAAAAAAAAAAAAAAAAAAAAAAAAAAAAAAAAAAAAAAAAAAAAAAATGGTACCAGGGCTGAGACCTCAACATGCAAGGAGGGCTGATCTCTAACCATCAATAGTTTAACTGATCTGCCCATTTGTCAGCGTCCCTGAGATGGGATCCATTTTGACCAGACCATTAACATTGTCAATACACATGCAGGGCCAAGTCTACTTGAGCGGTCAGTCCATGGGGGCTCCAGCATATACTGTACATGATTGATGGTTCTTGATTTTTTTCTAATTTCACATTGCCATTCAGTTCAGATCCACATGTCAGTTTTTCAGAAAGCCCCATGTAAGTTTATGGGTAGGCGGATGTAAACGGACATCTGATTACCACTGAGTCTTTCAAAACCAGAAAAAAAAAAAAAAAAAAAAAAAAAAGGACCTAAATGTGGCAGATCTGGGGTAGTTTGATATAAAGGAACAAACTTCTGCTTACATCCGCCTGCCCACAAACATAGTATGGGTCTGTTAAAGTAATAGTAAAGTCATTAGGATTGCACCGATACCGAGCATTTGCACGAGTACTTGTGCAAATGCTCCAATGCTTAATCCGATATCTCTGAATGAAAAGCCGTCACTCCCGGAAGTCAGTGGGCAGAGAGAGAGAGTCAACACGACATGCTAGCAGCAGTGACAAGTAAGCTGGCAGGGGCGCAGTCGCTATGTTCCCAATGAGGGTGTTCTGCAAGAATCGACGACCCATCACATTCGGTAACGGAAGTGGCGTTCCGTCAGAACACAGCAACTTCCCATCTTTGTACACCCTGCACTCGACCACAGTAAGCCTGCAGTCAAAAGACAGCAATGGACATCTTAGTTCACCAACTATGGGTTGGGTGTAACAAGATGTCCGCTGCCGTCTTCTGACTGCAGGCTTACTGCGGCCGAGCACATGATGGGCGTTGCGGTGTCACTTCCATTACCAAATATGAGGGGTCGCCGATTTGGATGGAACGGGCACTTGTCGGTCTTCAACTTGCTAGCAGAATTGAATATTAGGCGTCTCATCATTATGCCAGCCAATTGCCAATCAGTGCTGCCTTTCTGTGCCCATCAGTGCCACCCATCAGTGCTGCATATCAGTACCACCTATCAGTGCTGCATATTCGTGCCACCCCATCAGTGCCCTTTAGTACTACCTCAGTGTCGCCTCAGCAGTGCCACCTAATCTTATTAGTACCCATCAGTGCTGCATATTAGTGCCTCCTCGTCAGTGTCACCTATCAGTGCCACTGTCACATAATTGGGATCAGCGAGTATCAGCAAGTATCAATACTTGTAATCGGTCTTAAAAAAAAAAAAAAAAGTGGTATCGGTGCAACCCTTAGGCCTCATACACACGGGCGTGCATGAAAAAAAAATAAGCAAAACGTTGGGCCCGACGTCAGGGAAAAACCCAAAAACGGCGTTTTGCATCGGCGTTAGTAAGCGTTGGCGTCAATAGGCGGTAAAAAAAAATAAAATAAAAACATCCCTCTGCTATTTAACCTAAAACCGCCTGTTAAAGTCAGTATGGCGTTAGTGAGCATTTTGCTGCGTCGGCGTCAAAGACGCCAAAACGTTACAGCCTCGGAACTCGCTGGCCGTGGGTTCTACTTTCAGCTCACTAATGCCAACACCATCTACAGCGTTGGCGTTTTTATAGGGCCATTGAATAACATGGAGAGCTGCAAAAAAGGCTAAAAAATGTGGCTGTAAAAAAATGCCCGTGTGTATGAGCCCTAAAAGTCAAGGAATGTAAAATCCGCTGACAGGCAGGGTTTTATAACAGAAAAAAACCTTAGTGGTCTCTACTGTCAAATGTCCCCCCCTGCTGCACATGCGCAGCTCAGATCACATTTAAGACCAGCTCTGTGTGCCGCGGTGATGTGACTCCTGTGCACATGTGCAGGAGTGACGTCACTGCAGCCCGGCCGTTCCAGCAGCATAAGATACAAAACTCGGAAAGAACACCGGGGTAAGATTGAAGCACTGGTGGGGCTGTGACAGCACTGCACTGAAGGGCTCAGTTTGCAGGTAAGTCTGTTATAACGTACGAGTATGCAGTGCACACTAGCACATTAGGACTTACACCTGCAGGGGGACCAGCTTTTTTTATTTTTAAGACATAACTTTACTACCGCTTTAAGATCCAGGTTGAAAAAAAATGAACAGACACGGATGTTACGAAAGTGACATCAGCAACATTCGTCTCCAATTCAGCGGGGTAACTGTTCACGGATCCCCTGCGGATTGTAACACAAATGGCCCATGTGAAGGAGGCTACATACTACATCAGTAAATCATTCTCTATATACCTCTGTAAGACGGCTTAAAAAGAAAAGGCAGCTTAACCCCAATCTTCAGTATTCACTTACTGCATATCCATCGGCAACACTGAAAACCGTGACCACACGGTTGGCATCAGTAGCAGCAAGGAAGGCACCATCATTGGAATAGGCAAGACTGGTTACTGCAGCCTTAACTGGCAGAGACTTTCCTTCGTTCTTTAGAGTGTTTCCTTGAATGGAATACATGTGGATGTTGCCATCCTATAAAGAAAAAGAAAGGCACAGACATCAGAGGTCAGGACAGAATTACTTTAGGCTCATGTCTAAAGCTGCCATTGGTACCAGAAACCCCCAGCCTAAGACTTCTACCCCTAGTACAGTAGTAATAGTAACTGTATAAACTGTACAAAACTTGTATGTTGGTTGTAGTCAAAGAACCAACCTATATTATCGCTAAATGCTTGCCAGATGGTAAACTCAGATGATCCTTCCTTCCATCTATGATCACAGTTAATGAAGCTTGCCCAAAAATTTAAGACAATAAAAACGACCACAATATTTGCAGCTGGCACAAACTTACAAAGACAAGAAGGAACAAGCTGCTGTGAGTTATAGTAATGTTGCAATATTGACAGCATCTTAAGGCTCAGTTCACACATAGGCAATCCGACTTCAGGGGCTACTTTGCTAGGCGATTTGAATGCGACTTCAAGGCGACTTCCAACACGATTTAAAGTGACCTCCATGCCAATTAGAGAATATAGCTCTGACGTCATTCCTTTTACCTGGGTAAATTCTTTTCTTTTTCCTGTAAAGGTGTCTTGAAGTAGTGCAGGAACTTTTTCTGAAGTCAGACCAAAATCGGAACGACTTCAGTAGTGTACATTAAGATGGCTCCCATCCATTTCAATGGGATTTCGGATGTCAAGCGACTTGAGGCGACTTGGGGCAACACAAGTTGGATCACAAGACACCTATGTGTGAACAGAGCCTAAGTGGTAAATGATCAACACAATTAGTAAAGACCATTACAATGACTGAAGCATAATATAATGCAGATCTATCGTTACAATTGTGTTTACTTCTATACATTACTAGAGGACAGTATATGAGGTTACGATGCCATCTAGTGGTCAAATCCTTTTTAGCAAGTGTGATTTTTTTTTTTTTTTTTTTCTTCTTTAAAATAATTATTATTTTTATTATAATACAGGATTTATATAGCGCCGACAGTTTGCGCAGCGCTTTACAATGTTAGGGTAGACACTACAATTACAATACAATTCAATACAGGAGGAATCAGAGGGCCCTGCTCGTTTACTTACAAGAGCTTACAATCTAGGAGGGAGGGTTAAATGATACGAAAGGGCAACAAACGTGGGGGAGGAAATATTATGAGTTTGGTTTTGGACAAGTTGAGTTTGAGGAAGTGGTGTGACATCCAGGCAGATAGGTCTGTTAGTACGTTAGTGATGTGTGAGGAGATTGATGGAGTGAGTTAGGGGCTGGAGAGGTAAATTTGGGCATCGTCAGGGTAGAAATGATATTGAAAGTCGTGGGAGGCTATTAGCCGGCCCAGGGAAGAGGTGTATATTGAAAATAAGTGAGGTCCAAGAACAGAACCTTGGGAGACCCCAACAAAGAAAGGAAGAGGAGAGGAGGTGGTAGAATTGTAGGAGACACTGAAGGTGCGATGGGAGAGGTAGGACGAGAGCCACTGAAGAGCACAGTCACGGAGACCGAGGGAGTAAAGTTTTTTGAGGAGGAGGGGGTGGTCGACCGTATTGAAGGCAGCCGAAAAGGTCCAGAAGTAGGAGTACAGAGTAGTGTCCATTGGTTTTAGCGGTTAGTAGGTTATTTGTGAGTTTATGAAAGGCAGTTTCTGTGGAGTGTTGAGGGCGAAATCCAGATTGAAGGGGGTCAAAAATGCCTGCTCGGTGTAATGGTTTTGTACAGAGCAACCCCGATCCCCCTCTTCTGGGTCCCCTGCCGGTGCTTCTAAACCTCCCCCCTCCCACCGAGTGCCCCCATAGCAAACTGCTTGCTATAGGTGCACTTGTGCATGCTCGCTTCCTAGCCCTGCTGTGTGTGTCCAGGAGGCATGCAGAAAGTTTTTTACCTTAATGCAGAGAATGACATTAAGGTAAGTGTTGGAAAGATTTTTGGACCAGAAGACCCTCCAGTAGGATGGGCCAGCACTTTAAAGACAGACAAATCGCCTGAAATTCCTGGATGCCATTTGGGAGAGAAGTCCCTGATGATGATGATCAAGTTCCCTACACTGACAAGGTTTCCAGGGCGCTTTCCCTAGCCCAAACAGCTGGCATCGGTCATGAGGATTCCCCAAAAGATAGCAAGGAAAATTTTCCCTGACTCCAGAGCTGTATTCCTGAGCCACCGGGTTGGGGACAGTCTGGTCCTTGGTGATGGATGAGTTGGGCTGTTCCAGGCCTGGATCGATTGTCTCGTGACAACATTAGGTAGTGTTGTAGAAGCCTGGAGTGAAAACGTTGAACTAGGAATGCCACAAAAAAGGCTACCATCACTATACAGCTCCTGAACTGGAGATTCCGAATCAGAAACTGCAATGTCAGAGGTTTCTTCTGTGAAAGGAACACTCTGGCATTAGTTGTGTCCAGTTCTACACCCAGATACTCCAAATGATGGGTTGGTCAGCTCCAGCAATGAATTCTGAAGGTTTAGGAACCACCTGAAATCGTTCTAACACCTAGATGGTCAATGTCAGGGAATACATCATAATCCACAGACTGTCCCAGGCAGATATCAAACAATGGCAATGCCACTAGAACGCAGCAATGCCAGATAAGAGGCTAAATGGCAGGGGCATGAACTGGTACTGCAGGGGCCCCACAGAAAAGTGTATAAACCTCTGATGCACTGAAAAGATAGGGACATGCAAGTCAGCACCTTTGATGTCCACAGAAGCCAGACAGTCTACCTGGTGAAGGAGGGCCATGGCAGATTCCATGAGGAATTTTTGGACTGGAATGAAGACAAATAGATGTGTGAAATACAGAATAAGGAGAATTCCCTCTTTAGGCTTGGAAACTGGAGTAAAACCCTAGAAACTGTTCTGCCACAGCAACTGGGAAAGTAACCCCTTCGCCCAAGAGGGCTTAAGGCCCCTTTCACACTTATGCGACTTGTGCTGAGACTTGGGACTGCAAAGTCGCATGACAAGTTGTTCCCCATGATTGCCAATGAGTACCTTTCATATCTGTACGACTTCAAGTCGTGCTGATTTCAAAGTAGTCCCAGCATTACTTTGGTCCAACTTTGATGCAACTTGAGGTCCATATACTTCAATGTTAAACCCTCAAAGCCACTTGCAAATCGTACCTGAATAATATAGATGCTATTTCTGTACGACTTTGTAATATGTTTTCATTGAGCCAAAGTTGCAACAAAGTCGGACCAAAGTCGTACTGATCCCAAATCGTGGCAAAATCACGGTGCACAAGTGGCCTAATGGAGATATGCTGATCAGCGTGGTGACACAGGAAGATTGGCGGTAAGAAACCTAGGAGGGGGTCAGGGAGAGAAAGTCCAGTTTGTAGCTCTGGGACACCATCTCCCACACCCAAGCGTCTGAGATGCAAGCTGTCCAAGCAGCTGCAAAAGGTAAATAACATTCCCCTGATCCCTATGAAAAGTTGGGGTGAACCTTCACACAGAGGAAGGCTTGTTTGAGCATTTGGCAGACTGAGTGCCAGTCCTTGCAGGTGGATGGGGAGCCAAGCTTGAAGGGTCTCAATGAGAAACTAAAGGGTTTTTTTTCTTGACAAAGTGAAAAAAAGGGATTTTATTATAACTTACCGTAAAATCCTTTTCTCCGAGTTCACTGACAGACGCAGCCTTCTTATGACACGTGGGTTATGCTCATATTACTAGGAGTAGACTAGGCAAAAATAAAACAAAAGGATAGGTTGGCCCCTCCCAGGGGGCCGTCCTCACCTTAGCATTTAATCCCCCTGCTCTGCATAGCACATCAGTTCGTAACAAGCTGTACAAACTCAACACAGAGGGGTGGGTGCCAGGTCTGTCAGTGAACTCAGAGAAAAGGATTTTACGGTAAGTTATAATAAAATCCCTTTTACTCTTCCGTTCACTGACAGACGCAGCCTTCTTATGACACGTGGGGACGTCCCAAAGCTGTGCCAATCAAGAGGGGTGGGCAAACTATAACAAATGTACCCAACAGAAAAAGCCCTCTCAGGCGGCGGTAATCGCGCCTACACTGCCGCTTGTAATACTTTGCGGCCAAAAGCAGCATCCGAAGATGCTGAAACATCAATTTTGTAAAACTTAGTAAACGTGTGCACTGAGGCCCAAGTAGCCGCTTTGCCCACCTGAGACACCGAGGCCTGGTGTCTAAACGCCCAGGAAGTACTAACTTCCCTGGTGGAATGAGCCGTGACTGGAAACGGGGGAACCTTGCCCCGAACCTCATTATGCATGAGTCACGGTCTTCCTTATCCAACGAGAAATGGTAGCTAACGAGGCCGCCATGCCTTTGCGCGACCCTTCCGTCAGCACAAATAAAAAAATCAGACTTCCGAAAAGAAGCTGTAAAAAACAAATACACCCGCAAAGCCCTCACCACATCCAAAGAATGCAGTTCAACTTCTTTGGGATGCGACGGGTGCGGGCACAATGAAGGAATAACAATATCCTCATTTAAATGAAAAGAAACCACCTTCGGAAGAAACAAAGGGGAAGGTCGCAAAACCGCCTTGTCCTTGTGAAGGACCGTATCCGAGGAGCCACATGACGTACCCCCTGTACAAATCAATGAATGAGACGCCATGGCCATTGAAAAAGAACCGCCAGGACCAAAATCTGACCCTTAAGCGTACTTAACGCCAGGTTCTTGTCCAGTCCTTACTGCAAAAAAGTCAGTATTCTGGACACTATATAAGAGCGGGGGTTCCAACCCCCTACCTCGCACCAGGTAATATAGGCCTTCCAGGTCCTATGATAAATCTTACGTGAGGTGGATCACGGAGTCCGAGACACCCCTATCCCTCAACACCTGGGACTCAATAGCCAAGCCGTCAAAGCCAGCGAGGGTAAAGAAGGGTGCAAGATGGGCCCCTGAGATAGTAGGTCTTTGCGAAGTGGAAGACGCCACGGAACATCTGTCACCATCCGTCGGCGTACCAAGGACGCCGAAGCCAATCCGGAGCTACCAGGATTGTCGGGATTCCCTCTGCTTCAATCCTGCGTAGAAGCTTTAGAGGAGGAAAGATGTACAGAAGCCGATACCGACCCCAGGGCGCTACCAGTGCGTCCGAGACGACCGCCAACGGATCTTTTGTTCTGCACACAAAAGGTCTGTACCTTGTGACTGAACCTGGAGGCCATGAGGTCCACCTCTGGCGTGCCCCACTTGAGGCAAATCTGGCGGAACACTTCTGGATGTAGGGACCATTCCCCTTGATCCAGAGTCCGGCGGCTGAGAAAGTCTGCCTGCCAATTTTCCACACCTGGGATGTAGATTGCAGAGAGAGCTGGCACGTGAAGTTCTGCCCACCGAAAGATCAGAGCCGCCTCCGCGGCTGCTGTCGAGCTTCTTGTTCCGCCCTGATGGTTCACATATGCCACAGCCGTGGCATTGTCCGACTGAACCCGGACAGGGAGGCCTCGCAGCCTTTCTGACCAACGTGACAGACAGTCTGATCGCCCTCAGTTCCAGTACATTTATTGGAAGACAAGCTTCCTGCACTGACCAATGACCCTGGGCAGAGAACTGACCCAGGACCCCTCCCCAGCCCGGCTGGCATCTGGCGTTACTATCGACCAATTGAGGGGGAGAAAACATTTTCCCAACCTTAGGGCCGGAGCCCGAATCCATCAAATCAAGGATCCTCGGGACTGATGATCCAAACTGATCAGTCTGTCTAGGGATAGGGGAGATTTGTCCCATTGCGACAAAATCCTCTTCTTCAAGAGCCCAGTGTGACTCTGTGCGTAAGGTATCGCTTCGAAAGTCGACACCATGAGCCCAAACACTCGCATACAGAACCGTAAGGAGGACCACTGGCGTAATAACAGGGTTCGCACTGCTGCCTGAAGTGTCAGGAGCTTGTTTGGTGGTAAAAACACCCTTGCCTGCACCGTGTCCAGAATCAGACCCAGGTATTCCAGCCGGCAGGATGGAGTCAACAATGACTTCTGCAGGTTGATTAGCCAACCGAACTCCTCTAACGTGAACCCGTAATTGTCACGTTCTCCTCCAGAGACGCAGCAGACTCTGCTCTCAGGAGTAAATCATCGAGGTATGCTACTACCGCGATACCTCTCTGTCTCAGCAGCGCCAGCATCGGGGCCACCACCTTGGTGAACACTCGGGGAGATGAAGCCAACCCGAAGGGAAGTGCCACAAACTGGTAATGCAGGTCCCCCACTGCAAAGTGTAGAAAACGCTGGTGACTGTGACAAACTGGAACATGGACATACGCGTCCCTGATATCCAGGGACGCCATGAATTCCCCTTGGTGCAGGGCGGCCACGACCGAGCGGATGGACTCCATCCTGAATCTCTTCGTCTTATTTCCTGTTCGGCAAGCGCCTGAACGGCGCCTAGAAGCGCCTCTCGACGCCCCTGAGGGAGTCTCAAGTTTGAAGGGAAGAACCTTTCTGGGGGCAGATAGATGAATTCTATCCTGTACCCGGAGGACACCACCTCCAGTACCCACCGATCGGTGATGCGAGCAGTCCATCTGTCTGCGAACCCCAGCAACCGGCCCCCCCACCCGTGAGTCGGGATGGGGCAACCCATCATGCGGAGGTTGATTTATCCTTCGCTTTTTCTGACTTATGATGCCAGGGCCTTTTACTGGGCCCAGCGGAAGCCTTACTGGACTTGAAGCCCTTACCCGCTGAGCCGGGTGCCCGAAAAAACTTCTTCTTACCTGAAGAAACAGGGCCCTGCCTACGGCGAAAATCCCGCCGCTTTGGCTCTGGAAGGAAAGTACTCTTCCCTCCCGTGAAATCCTTAATGATTTCATCCAACTGTGGGCCACTGCACTTCAAGAGTCTGCACCACAGAGTGTCAGCCACGTTGTCCAAGTGAAACTGGAAGTACTAATTCCGTTTATATCACTTCCTGTACCAAAAACGACCACTGGGGGCCGCCAGAGGACAGGCTGAAAACCACATGTGGTTACCAAACAATGGATGCTGCCATTAACACAAGCAGAGCACTTATGCAGTGCTCCGAACGGTCAGTGCAAGGTGCGGTACTGCGGGGGGGGGGGGACGGGGGGGGGGGGG
>BLSH010390373.1:452645-466395 GCA_018402905.1 Glandirana rugosa
GGGGGGGGTTTGGGAGATAATCCTCAAACGGGTACCACCCAGTGTGTCCCCACTAATGGACCCCCACCGGCTAGCTACCACAGAAGCTGCCCTGGTGCCCACTCTCCGCACCCCTAGGACAGAAGAGGGGTCCACTCACTAATCCGACGGGTGCAGCGGGTAGCCACCCGGAGCAGACTTACCTCCCCATAGACAGGCATGCTGCTGACCAGGCCCCTGGACAGGAACAAAACCAGTCACTGGGCTCTAGTGGGTTTTAGCCATTGGCCGCCCGCACAGAACGGGCGCTATGCGGCACGCCGGACTGGGGAAAGTTTTTGGATTCTAGATATCCTCTATACCACCAGACAGCTTCTTGATAGCAGTCTTCATCAGAAAAAAATCTTCAGGAGACCGCAGATCCCATAGGGAACCGGGTCTACTCCTTGCACTAGGCAATTTAAAACTGATGTGCTATGCAGAGCAGGGGGATTATATGCTAAGGTGAGGACGGCCCCCTGGGAGGGGCCAACCTATGCTTTTGTTTTATTTTTGCATAGTCTACTCCTAATATGAGCATAACCCACGTGTCATAAGAAGGCTGTGTCTGTCAGTGAACGGAAGAGTAAAAGTTTGTAGCTTGTTCCTCACACCACTTCTGCTGAAGAAGATGGGTGCTCTTGCCACAGGTAGCATCCTTGATGATAGCAAGTGCTGGTCCAGAGAAGCGGTCTCTTGAAGGACATATTGATCAAATTTTTTTTTTTTTTTTAACTACACAAGGGTTCTGCAATGCTGCACTTTAGCCGTCGTGCCCTGCGCATATGCATTAACGTGAGACACATGCGAGAAATGGGATAGAGGGCTTTTAGCAAACAGTCACAGCTGAAATTTAATGGTACAGCCAACTGCTCCCTACCATCAAGCTTTTGGGAACAAGACTCTTGATGCTCTCGTGATGTAGCATCCTCAAGGACAGGCCCCAGGTGAGCTTTTGCCTGAATTTAGTAACCTCCATAGCATTGCCACTCTCATGAGTTACAAGACCACAGCTACAAAGCCACCTGTACACAGTTATGCAGCTTTTATAGATCTCTGAGAATACGCAACTTGCATTTAATTTTATTTAATTTAAAAACAACTTTTGAGGCCCAACTCCTGTGTAAACATCTTTTTGTTAGAGTTGGGAAGGCTTACAGCCTCTGATTTGTATTGCCATTCCAATCTGGGAGACCACAAAAAGACACCGTAAACGAAGAGATCTCTCCAGCAGGGAAGCAGACCACAATAAAAACCTGATAGGAGGTTTTCACTCTTCCTTCCGGCCTACTTTTAATAAATGTTTTAATACTGTCACAGTTGAAGTGATAATGATCACTTTCGGTCTTGGACTGGACAGAGGTTCCAGAGCATGTACAGCAGTGAATCCCAGCTGGTACAAATCCAGTTTATATAGAAGGTTAGAGCATGCAACCCTCATTTACTCTGACACCATCTGCGCACAAGCTCAGTAATTTGTATGACATTAAATTGAAAAGCACAGCACGAGTGAATATATGTGGGAGTATTAACTTAAACACAGACCAGTTATGCCTTAAAACAACATTTAACTTACTGCTCCACCAACCACAACTGTTCCAGAGCCTTTGTGGACAGCAATCGACTCCGGCTCGTAATCCAGAGAGTCAACAACAAAAACTTTCTTCTTGTCTTTCAGGAGGACGATCTGTGAAGGGAATGGAAAGCAAATCTCATAAAAGTAGAATTCAACTCCTTGATAAACCACTCTAAGTGGCCTGGTTAAAAGGGCTGCCTGACAACTCCGCTTGGCTGCAAGAGGCATTTTTCTCAATAGATTTGGCCATCCACAAAGATACCCAAATCTAAGAGATATGGGTATTTGGTGCAAGTGCCAAAAGCCCACGTGTGGGGACCAAGCAACGCATGTATGAGTGTGGCATATACAGTACTGTGCAAAAGTTTAAGACAGGTGGGAAGAAAAGCTTTAAACTAAGAATGCTTCAAAATATATAGATTAGGGGTGGACCGATGCCGATTTTTCGGCCGCCTTTCAGGCCGATAGCCAATAATCAAGTGCTGAAATTCTGTATATTTAAAGTTTTAAAAAGATCAACACAATTTTCTACACAAATCTGGTATAAACTGAACATGTTAACCGGTTAAAGACTGCCCACCGCATATTTACTGCGCGTACCTGTACATTGTTTCCCGCAACAGATACTGTTGACGCACCCGTTTCACGGAGGAGGAGCCGATGCGTGTGCCACGATCCACAGAGAAGCAGATCCCTGTTCTGACAGGGAAGAACATGGAGATCTGCTGTGCCTAGTGATTAGGTACAGCGATCTCTGTTGTTCCTGTCAGCACTTCCCCACACAGTAAGAAAACACACTGAAGGAACACTGTTAACCCTTTGATCACCCCTGGTGTTAACCCCTTCCCTGCCAGTGTCATTTATGCAGTGATCAGTGCATTTTTTTTTTTTTAGCACCGATCACTGTATTGGTGTCATTGGTCCCTAAATAGTGTCACTTGGGGTCAAATTCGTCCACCGCAATGTCGCAGCCCCACTAAAAATCACTGATCACCGCTATTACTAGTAAAAACCATAAAAAAAAAAAAAAAAAAAATTAAAAAGTCCCTAAATCTATCCCGTAGTTTGTAAACGCTATAACTTTTGCGCAAACCAAACATACGCTTATTGTGATTTTTATTTACCAAAAATATGTAGCAGAATACATATTGGTCTAAATTTATGAAGACATTTGTTTTTTTTTTTTTTGGATATGTATTATAGCAGAAAGTAAAAAAGGACATGTTTTATTTGGGTACAACTTCGCATGACCGCGCAATTGTCAGTTAAATTAACAGTCCTGTGGCAAAAAAATGGCCTGGTCATTAAGGGGGTAAATCCTTCTGGGGCTGAATTGGTTGTTTATTAAACTTTTAAACAGCTGGTTGGCACCCTGCAGTGGGGGGGTGGCTGGCTGGCAAGGTGCACCCTGCTGTGGGTGGTTGGCTGGCACCCCCTGCTCTGGGTGGGTGGCTGTCCTTACCTCGCACCCTGCTGTGGGTGAGTGGCTAACACCCTGATGTGGCTGGCGTGTCCTCTCTGGTCCAGTTCCATCATTCCGTGGGCAGCCTTTGCCCTATCCGGGTAGAAGCCAGGACTCCTAACGTTTACAGGTCCAGTGCGTGGAGGCACGCGGCGCAACATACGTAATGCTGTGTGCCTCCACGCACTGGGCCTGCAGTCAGTGCACCGGAAATCTTCCAAGTCCTGGCTTCTTCTACCCGGGCCGATGACATATTGGGCACCAAAAAGATGGTCGCTGCGGCACGTGGAGAATATCGGCAATATCGATCAGATCGCTGGTGCCATGCAGGTCTCCAGTAGATCGACCAGTGTATCTGCTTGTCCGAACATCCCATATGGGGAAGCAGATACACTCTGATAAGCTGCAAAGGCTACCGGACCTTGCAGTTTTTAATGCACAGAGCGCTGTCAATCAGTGATGCAGCTAGGTAGGCATTTTTGTAAATTGTGACATTTTGGGGGAGGGAGAAGAACCCCGCTGTCACAGTAGGGATCAGGGAGGTGCAGGGGCTGGTCCATTTGTAATGTTACATGTTGCACCCTGAATATGGAAAGCGAGCATTTACAGACTTCTATTACAGGTATAGCCGGGTTTAAGATCTGTACTATAGCACTAGGGTTCATGTATAAATTTAAAGAATTCATGCAGTCATACTACTTACTAATTTCTTAGCATTCACCATAATTATGTGCGATTTGAAAGAATATTTTAAGCCATAAGATCGTTATTTTCAGAAAAATGATAAACTTGGTAGGTTGAGCATGTTGTCTAGTAAAACTACTCTTTTCATTCCGTGCCATGGAAACACACATAACCCCCTACTATGTACCTGGTTACTGTTGACCAATACAACATATCCATTCGATCCTACAGCAATGCTCTTTGGCTGGATATCCAACTTCACTGCATCCTGAGCACTGAAAAGGTAAAAAAAAATAAAAAAAAAAAAAGAAGAGGTTACATCTCCAGGTATAAAAAGTGTTATATGAAAGGTTTATAGTAAAGGGAGCAAAAAACATTGAAACAATAGAGCTGACAAAAAAACAATCAGATTTTATTTTTTTCTAAACAAAAGAAGACAGGTGAAACCTGATTTCTTACTAAAAAAAACTCCACTTCTGTTTTGATCATTTTTTCCATGTTTTTCAGGTTATTCCTTTCCTGAATGAACAGAACACTATTAATATCGTGTCAATGATGCCCAACCACAGTGACTTTGCAGAGCCCACAGAGAAAGTGACCATATGCCGGCTCATCCAATGAACAAATTAAAAGTATAACAAAGCAACAAGACTTTGAGCAATACGAGTTCACTCACTGAAAAATTAATTCTTAACCACTTGCCGGCCAGCAGCCATCATTTTACGGCAGCAGGTCGGCTCGTTCCTGCAAATCACCATACCTGTACGCCACTCGCGCTCACTGGCTAGTGGGGGAGCCAAATCAGCAGGGTGGGTGGACTCGATTTCTGCCGGCCACCCGCGATCGCTCCCAAGACAGGCAGAACAGGGATCTGCGCATGTAAACAAAATCAGATCCCCTTTCTGACAAAAGGAGTTGAGAGAGAGAGTCTGTTTCCATAGATGGGGAACAGTGATCTCTCTCCTCCCCCAGTCAGCCCAGCCCCAATACAGTTAGAAACACCACAGAGGGAACACATTTAACCCCTTGACAACCCCCTAGTGTTAACCCCTTCCCTGCCAGTGACATTTATACAGTAATCAGTGGCTATTTTTAGCACTGGTCGCTGTATAAATGTTACTGGTTCCAAAAAAGTGTCAAAAATGTCTGATCTGTCCGGGGCAATGTCGCAGTCCTGCTAAAAATTGCTGATCACCGCCATTACTAGTAAAAAAATAAATAATAAAAATGCCATAAATATATCCCCTATTTTGTAGGCGCGATAACTTTTGCGCAAACCAATCAATATACGCTAATTGGGATTTGTTTTACCAAAAATATGAGAAGAATACATATTGGCCTAAACTGAGGAAGAAATTTGTTTCTTACTTTTTTTTTTTTGGATAGTATAGCAAAAAGTAAAAAATTGTTTGTTTTCAAAATTTATGCTTTTTTTGTTTTACAGCGCAAAACATAAAAACCGCAGAGGTGATAAATACCACCAAAAGAAAGCCCTTTGTAGGAAAAAAGGACACGAGTTTTGTTTGGGTACAGCATAGCATGACTGCGCAATTGTCAATTAAAGATACGCAGTGCCACATCGCAAAAAAATGCTCTGGTCAGGAAGTGGGAAATTCTTCTGGGGCTGAAGTGGTTAAAGGAGAAGTTCACTTTTACAAAAAAAAAAAAAAAAAGGAGGAGTTGCATGCACTGATAGAAAGCATGAACTACCACAGCGCTCAACAGTATCGTGGTAGTTCATTGAGAACTACAAGCCAACAGCCGCAAAGGCTGTCAGACCTTGTAGTTTTCCCATTCATAGAACCAGCTAGCGGGGGGGCATGGGGGACTGGATCCCTTGTCAGAACTGGGGAGTGGGGGCCAGTGCATCTGTAACATGGTTACACCTGGAACATGGGTGTAACATGTCACAGGTTACAAAGGTGAACTTGTCCTTTAAAGCAGGCCATAGAAAGGCCAAAGAAAGTTGTTCGACTCTCCCATCAACAGTCAGTGTTAATGGGGGAATCCTTCCTGCCGCGCTATGATGTTCTGTCAGCAGGGAGCCTTTTCTGCTGGCAGAACACAATGATTAGTGTTGCCGGCTTATAGCCAGCAGCACGAATTGTTCAGGAAAAACCTGACAGGCGGGTTGTACACAACTCAATCAACTTGATTGACTTGCGTACAACCAGGGTGCCCATATATTAATTACAATTCAGCACCTGCTGAACTGGCCGAATTTCGATCCATGTATGGTCGTCTTAAGTTGTGGTGTGACAAGTCACTGCCCTTTTCTCATCACTAAAACAATAGTGATCAGATCATATGCAGTCTGTCCTTGGGCTGAATTCAAGCATAGATTGAGAGGTCTAATGAAAGATCAGGCCCTATAAATCATCACAGAAGGATATAAATGAGCAGTTCTGACAAACTCTCATTGTACATAGGGATTTTTTTTTCCCCTCTTGAAATCAACATCACTTACGGGAACCAGGTAGAAACTGCCTCCATCCAGTAAGGCCCACTGACAAATACAGTACAGAGAGAATCACACCATAATCAAGCAAAACAATCAGTAATGTTCACCTGTAGGCCTTGTTGTTGATATCAGTATAACGCACAGTGTCATCCATACTGCAAGTAACAAGCTGGTTGGAGCTGTCAATGGCCATGCTGGACACTTGGTTTGTATGGCCCTTTCCAGAGAAGGTGTCATTCTCACCTGACGCAGCATCAAAGTAATGTGCACAAGTGGATTAAGGAAAGCACACCGAAATAAAAAAAATTTAAAAATGTACAACCGATATGTATGAGGGATTTCATTCACTATTAATTCCACTATAAATTCAATCATCAAGGATAGGCAATTAAAAAGAAGCAGCTCTTAGCAATTATTTGCTTACAGCATTCCCACCTCAGAAGGCGACACTGCACCAGTTCTCTGAAGTATAGGCACCAGACTTAAAATGGTTGTATACTGTTGGGACGTTTTGTTCTTTTTCCCTGCAAGGCAGTCATAATGTGCTAGTATGCATCGCATACTAGCACATTATGTGAAACTTACCTTAAAAACAAAGCTGCTCCAGCGTCGTGATGTCAGTACTGCAGCCGCTTCCATCTTCACCCATCTTGCAGGCTCTGGCTCTGTGAATGGCCGGAGCCATGATGAAGTCACTTCCGCGCATGCATGCGGGAGACACCGTTTACGGCACAGGGCTCGGAAGGAACAGCACAGGTGGCCGTTCCTTTAGAGCGCATGCGCCAGTAATGTCACTGGCTTCATGTAATGTAAAGATCTCCTAAACGGCACACGTTTAAGTGATACAGTATTTACATTACCTATAGGTAAAAGGCACTAAAAGGAGTTTACTTCCTCTTTAATTCCCAATAGGTATATTTTCAACATCCAATGTGAATATAAACTTAAAAACCAGCACTGGGTTCTCAGACTGGCCAATGATCTGAAAGGTTACCTATGTAACAGTAAGGAGGCAAAATAGTGTTGGATCTTCCTCAGGAAGCAGAATATACAGGACTATAGGAATTGTTTGAGAACAAAACAAACACACAAACACTATATATACCTAAAAGTATTGGGACGCCTGCCTTTACATGCACATGAACTTTAAAGACATCCCAGTCTTAGTCTGTAGGGTTCAATATTGAGTTGGCCCACCCTTTGCAGCTATAACAACTTCAACTCTTCTGGGAAGGCTGTCCACAAGGTTTAGGAGTGTCTATGGGAATGTTTGACCATTCTTGCAGAAGCGCATTTGTGAGGTCAGGCATTGATGTGGACATTCTCCCAAAAGGATTTTGGCTTCCTCAGGTAAGTTTTGGCAAACTCCAATCTGGCTTTTTTAAGTTTCTGTGTCAGCAGTGGGGTCCTCCTGGGTCTCCTACCATAGCACTCCTTTTCATTCAGATGGTAACATATAGTGAGAGCTGACACAGTTTACCCTGTGCCTGAAGGTCAGCTTGAATTTGTCTGCAAGTTGATCAAGGTTTTTTTTATCAACCATTCGAACAATCCTTGGTTGCAATCTTTGACCAATGTTTCTCTTTTGTCCATGTCCAGGGAGATTAGCTACAGTGCCATGGGCTGTAAACTTCTTGACATTGTTGCGCAGTGGACACAGGAACATTAAGATCTCTGGAGATGGACTTGTAACCTTGAGGTTGTCCAAGCTTTTCTACAATTTTTGCGCTCAACTCTTCAGACAATTATTTGCTGCTCTCTCTCACACACACACACACACACACACACACACAACAGAAAGGTTGAATACATTTTTCACCATTTTAACTGGTTTGGCGGAGTGATTTCTATATTGTCTGCACCTGTTAATTTATACAGGTGAGTTTAAATTACAGATTACAAGAGCAATTTTGAGAAGATAATAGTAGATCTACGAACACTGGCTATCTGGTGGGGTGGAAGTGTCTTTCTCCTCCCCCTCCAAGCCTCATACTGATGATATGTATCAAGGCTGAATGCCGTAGCTCCTGGAAGTTGATCCTTGCTTTGAGATTGTTTTTTAGTTTGTCTTGTGGGTGTTATCCTATCCTTGATCTCAAGGTCTAACAGCACGTACCCAATAGGTCCTGAGGAAGCTATTGAATTGCTAAATGCGTTGACAAGCAAGAATGGAGGAGTCTATGGACACCATCTATTGACAGATATACACTCTACCTAGTATACTTACCACAGACCTATTATCTACTTAGCGATTAGGTTCCATACCTCCAAAAAACTGTTGTATTGGGTATCTGACCACCTTGTTTGAGCAATAAGGTGTTGTTATTTATTATTGTTTTTTTAATTCTATTTCTATTTTTGTAATAACGATTTTTTTTTTTTTATAAATTATCGCCTCATGTTATGCCCATTAAGTCTGCGGGGGAATTCCACTCTTTCAATCCTCTTGTATACTGTTTGGATGTTGGCATAGTGGGGGTCCTCCTCTTCTATTTTTATATGAATGTCTTTGAAAAATATATTAAAAGTCTGGTTTACCCAAAATAGATGCACCTTAGGTATGCAATGTCAAGCTTAACACAAAGTATACAAAGACACAGAAAAGGATATTAATATGCCCATCATGGCTGCCAGTATAAATCCTCGATCGGCCATCAAGGTTGTGAACAGTCATGCACTGGATAGACTTGTTGTGTCCCTGCAGAAAAACAAAACCATAATAGCAATACACAATTTTTTTTTACACCAACTGGATATAGCTAGATTTTTGGTACAAATATCAGTCTTTTTAGTTAGGAGCACACTACATTTCTGGCAGATCAATGGGTATTCTTTTGTGTATACAGCATTTTAAAAAAGATAACACATGGGAAGTGCACATATAAATGCATATTGCAGAGTTTTACAGTTTGTATGCTCAAACATACACTTTTGGACGAGATAAGAAAAATTTGGTTTATTCTGGAATAAGTATTTGTACCTTGCGCACGCAAGCCCATGAGGCCCTGCAACGTAAATTGTGGGCTTATTTCAGTGCCTGGGAGATGTAGCTGCAGCGTAAAGCCATCCATAATAATAAATATGCAATCCTGTATAATAATATTATTATTAAGTAAGTATACGCCGCACTTGCATAAACTCACATGGGCATAAATCCCTAAATGCAGCTTGTGTGCCTTCATGGATTTATGGCTGTGCACAAGTTTATGCAAGCATGACATACAGTGCTGTGAAAAAGTATTAGCCCCTTCCTTGGTTCTTTTCGTTTTTTGCATGTTTGTCACACTTAAATGATTCAGATCAAACAAATTTTAATATTACACAAAGATAACTCGAGCAAATACAAAATGCAGTTTTTAAATGAGGATTTAATTTATTAAGGCAAAAAAGCTGTCCAAACCTGCTTGGCCATATTTGAAAAAGTAATTGCCCCCTAAACCTAATAACAGGTTGTGCCACCCAGGCTGGGGAAGACCCGGCTGTCATGGTGCATGTTGGCACCAATGACAAAGTTAGAGGTAGGTGGAGTGTCCTAAAAAAAAAAAAAAAAAAAAAAAATATGATTTCAGGGACCTAGGAGCAAAATTGAGGATTAGGACCTCCAAGGTAGTATTCTCAGAAATATTACCGGTACCTCGAGCCACACCGGAGAGGCAGCGGGAGACTAGGGAAGTCAACAAGTGGCTGAGGAGCTGGTGTAGAAATGAGGGCTTTGGGTTCGTGGAGAACTGGGCCGATTTCTCAATTGGTTAAGAGCTCTATAGAAAGGATGGGCTGCACCTAAATGGGGAAGGTGCAGACTGGCTGGGAATAAGGATGGCCAAAAAGTTAGAGGTGCTTTTAAACTAGGCAACGGGGGGAGGGGGGGGGGGCAGACTTCGTAATAGCCAGTAAGGAACAGAGTCCAGTGGGTAGTATTGGGGGTAGAAGTGGTAGGCCGAATAAAGAATTTAAACTGAGGCGAGTAGTGTAACAAGTCCTATATGCAAACGAGGAATACCCAGCAAGGAAACAGTAGGTGTCCAGACAAAACTACGTGGCTTGTTCACTAATGCCAGGAGTCTGGCAGACAAGATGGGAGAACTAAAGTGGCTACTGTACGAGGAGGAATTCGATTTTGTGGGAATTTCGGAGACTTGGTTCAACAGCTCTCGTGATCGGCTGGCTACCATTCAGGGGTATTCCCTATATCGCAGGGATAGGGAGGGCAAAAAAGGGGGAGGGGTATGCCTGTATATAAAAAAAAAAATGACAAAAATAAATGTGAGAGATGACATTACTAGTGGATCTGGGGAGGAAGTTGAAGCCTTATGGGTAGAGCTACAAAAGGGAAGATACCAAGGGGAAAGTAATACTGGAAATATGCTATAGGCCCCCTAATCAGAGGGAGGAGGGGGAGGCGGACCTCCTAACGCAATTTGGAATAGCGGCTAGGATGGGAAGGGTCATTATAATGGGGGATTTTAATTATCCAGATATTGACTGGGAGGAAGGTACTGCACATTCAGCTAAGTCTCGCCATTTCCTAAATGTCCTGCAGGACAATTTCATTGGTCAAATGGTAAATGCAACATCAAAAAAAAAAAGCATTATTGATTACTAACACAGACCTAATCACAGACGTGAAAGTAAGGGGCAATCTCAGAAATGGCGATCACAGGTCAACTAGTTTCAGTATAAATTACACAAATAGGAAACAAAGGGAATACAAAGACACTGAATTTGAAAAGAGCCAACTTCCATAAACTACGCGCCTTGCTGGAAGAGGTTAACTGGGTTAAAATCCTAGGAACAATGAACATGGAGGGAAAATGGAAGTGCTTCAAGAACACACTAAACAAGGTATTAGCCAGTGTATCCCAACAGGAAATACATTTAAAAGAGCTAATCAAAGACCAGGATGGCTTAACTCCGACATAAAGGCACACATAAAAGCAAAGGAGAAGGCCTTCAAAAAATACAAGGCGGAGGGGTCTCAGTCAGATTTTCATATCTATAACACGCAATAAGGAAAGCAAAGGTGCAATCAGAGCAGCTAAGGTAGAACATTAAAGACACATAGCCGAGGAGAGTAAAAGGAACCCCAAGAAACTCTTTGTATATAAACAGGAAGAGAGGGAGGCCAGATCATATTGGCCCTATAAAGAATGATGAAGGTAATCTGGTTACAAAGGATGGAGAAATGGCAAAGGTGTTAAACTTCTTTTTCTCCTCAGCATTCACAAAGGAAACGGGGGCTCAATTATTCAGAACAACGTTGGTCCTCACGGCACGTCACAGGAAGCACCCTCATGGCTAACTGAGGATAAAATCAGGAATAGGCTTGAAAAACTGAACACCGGGACCAGAGGACTTACACCTGAGGGTCCTTAAGGAACTTAGCCAAGTTATTGCCAGACCTTTGTACCTAATCTTTAAGAGCAGTTTTCTGACTGGTATGATACCAGCTGACTGGAGGAAAGCCAACGTATTACCAATATATAAAAAAGGACCAAGATATATCCCTGGGAACTACAGACCAGTTAGCGTAACATCAATAATTTGCAAGCTCTTTGAGGGAATAATAAGGGATCATATACAAGATTATTGTAACGAGAACAGTATCATTAGCAGTAATCAACATGGTTTCTTGAAGAATCGTTCTTGCCAAACCAATCTATTAACTTTCTATGAGGTGGTGAGCTGCCATCTAAAGGAAGGCCTGTAGACGTGGTGTATCTGGATTTTGCAAAAGCATTTGATACAGTTCCCCATAAACATTTACTGTACAAACTAAGGTCCCTCAACATGGATCAAAGGGTGAGTGCCTGGATTGAAAACTGGCTACAGAGGCGAGTCCAGAGGGTGGTGATAAATGGGGAATACTCAGAATGGTCTGGAGTAGAAAGTGGGGTTCCCAAAGGTTCTGTCCTGGGACCAATCCTATTAAATTTATTTATAAATGATTTGGAGAACGGGGTGAAGAGCTCAATCTCAATATTTGCAGATGATACCAAGCTAAACAGGGCAATAAATTCTCCACAGGATGTGGAAAGCTTGCAAGAAGATCTGAATTAATGGGGTGGGTAGACAAGTGGCAAATGAGATTTAACGTAGAAAAATGTAAGATAATGCATTTGGGTACCAAGAACATGAATGCAAACTACACACTAGGGAGAGAGCCACTGGGGGAATCCAGGATGGAAAAAGACCTAGAAGTCCTAGTAGAGAACAGGCTCAGCAGCGGCATGCAATGCCAAGCTGCTGCAAGCAAAGCTAACAAAGTGTTGGCATGCATCAAGAAAGGGATCAACTCCAGGGATAAATCAATAATTCTCCCCTTCTACAAGTCTCTGCTGAGGCCGCACCTGGAATATGCTGTCCAGTTCTGGGCACCAGTCCTCAGGAAGGATGTCCAGGTATTGGAAAGGGTTCAGAGAAGGGCAAAAAAGCGAATTAAGGGATTGGAGGACCTTAGTTATGAGGAAAGATTACAAGCATTGAACTTATTCTCTCTGGAGAAGAGACGCTTGAGAGGGGATATGATTTTAATGTACAAATACTGTACTGGTGAACCCACTATAGGGACAAAACTATTCAGTGCAAGGGAGTACACAAAGAGATGCGGCCATTCACTAAAAATAGAAGAAAGGCGGTTTAACCTTAAAATGCTTAGAGGTTTCTTTACAGTAAGAGCAGTGAGAATGTGGAATTCTCTTCCACAATCAGTAGTTTCTGCTGGGAGTATAGATCACTTAAAAAAACTATTAGATGCACACCTAAAGGACCACAAAATTGGGGGATATACAATGTAAATACTGACAAACACACACATAGGTTGGACTTGAGTCTTTTTTTCAACCTCACTGACTATGTAACCTTGGTAACAGCAAGTCACTTAAATCCCCTTTCTTCACCATTATAATGTCCGGTTTCAACTTCATCAAGTTGTCTTCACCACATCTAGATGCCTAAACGCACAGAGTTGTGCTCTGTTTTACCAAGCAATTGAACAGGTGTACCTATTAAAGTGGTCGGAGAGTGCATATTTAGGCCTCATACACACGGGCGTATCTTTAAAAATAAACAAAAAGTCGGGCCCGACGTCAAGAATAAAAATCGGCAGGGGCGTGACCGGATGTGAGCCGAGCAGGACGCTTAGAAGAGAGCTCCAGTCATCCTTACCTTTTATCCTTCACCATCCGCGCGCCTGATTGCTGAATCTTGCCCATCTTCCATCCATCTGTCTGGGACATCATCCTGCACCATCCGCCTGCTCCATCTTCGGACTGCTGGCTTGGGATCGGTGAGTCTGCTGGACTGGGCCTAGTATGCTGCCTCCGGCCTCTCCCGCGGCTGTGGCCGCCCCCCCCCCCCGGCCATTCGGGATCTCTAAGGAGAATTGTCATCGCTCCCTGGGCCTGGTGGGGGACTATACTTGTTGCCATATGTGGTTGCTGGGTGGATGATGAGAAGGGGAGCCTCCGGGATCCGTTCAACGGCTGAGACACCCGCGGCGCGGCATACCGCCGCCATCTTGCTACACCCGCGATTCACCTGGTGTGAGGCC
>BLSH010390373.1:483200-494185 GCA_018402905.1 Glandirana rugosa
GCTCTATGGCGTTCTAATGTCGAAGTAAGTCCTAAAGGACTATCTGGGGTACACTGAAGTTTGACACTTGTAACCGTATCGTGCCGTGTGTCCTCAGTTTGTCCAGACGACACTATGCACCCCGTGCTAACGGTATCATTATGGCCTCACTTTTGATCCAAACCGATTCTTTAGTGACGTGCATGCACGTTAATGGTGTACCTTATTGGCTTTCCCGCCTTCAATAT
Source organism: Glandirana rugosa (assembly GCA_018402905.1). Taxonomy (NCBI): domain Eukaryota; kingdom Metazoa; phylum Chordata; class Amphibia; order Anura; family Ranidae; genus Glandirana; species Glandirana rugosa. The sequence continues at coordinate 483,428 of BLSH010390373.1, forward strand.
CACGTGACACCGAAACCTTCCGAATGAACTGCACCGTGTCCGAATAGGACCATTCGTTCTTAAATTGGTGATTTTCTGATCCGGAAGAGACCTTGAAAAACGAATGTTCTAATAAACGATCTTTATTCACCAGGGTCTCTGATAGATATATTTATATATATATATATATATATATATATATATATATATATTTGGGAGTTCTAAGTAATTTTCTAGCAAATAATCTTGTAAGCAAAAAGTTCCAGAGAAGGCCTAGTCTTTTAGTGGTTAAATTCTTGCTTACCAGGATAAGCCTGTGCCACGTCAAGTAAGCCTTCCAAAGCCACAGTGCACTATAACTTCCGCCCTTTCGGTTATTCCATGTGGTAATTGCACGTACGTGCAGTGATTTCTTAGCCAAACCTAGTTTTCACTCCGGTATTACTATGGCAATCGTGCCCCACGTATCACAGCAGACCTGTTTGACTCCTGTGTGCCGTGCTATGCCAATGTTCACAGTTTGAAGTCACATGGGGTCTATCAGGAAATCCTGAATGAAGCTGTAATCTTGCGGTATCTCGGCGCAGTGCCGCAGAGAGGAGATGGAGCCATGGCATAGTTATGAATGGACTGACAGCACAAAGCGCATGCTGTGAATCGGGGGGGGGGTTAGGGAATATGCGCATGCGCTGGTGATGTCAACAAAATGAACTGGACAGATTACAAGCAAACAGAGCAGGTAAGGAGACATCTACACAGAATTTTGTACACTTTTTACTAATTATTTAATCGAGGAAAATTTATGGGGGAGGAGTTTACTAACATTTTAAGTGGGCGGAAAGGTCCACATTTTTGTGAGCAGATCCATTTTTACACTAAAACAAATCATTTTTCCTCATAGCAGAATGTCTTCTACTACCAGTCATTCTAGGCAAGCATCACACAGTGCCTGGTGTGTATTCCATAAGAGTGTTGCAGCTTCCAGCGGAAATCTAATGAATAATTAACACAGGATACCTACTCTACTTTTACTGCAAGGATAAGTGGCATCACTTGTCACACTTAGGTCGGCTTACAAAAGAAAGTGAATTAAGCAGACACTGTGTAATATTAGTCAGATACTTCACATTAAAAAAAAAAAAAAAAAAACACTTATGACCACTTCACTAATTTAACGTTATACTTGCCCAACATCAAACTTTTCTGCTTCGTGTAAAAGTAAGGCAAATCTAAGGTTAGCCATACACACAGAATTATAAACACATACCTTGACAGGTTAGCCATGACACCCCTGAACCCTGCACGCAGCGCACCACCGAACTCGGCACACAGCGCACACCTGAACCCGGCACTCGGCAAGCAACGCACCCCTGAACCCTGCACATAATGCACTCCTGGAATTTACTGCCACATCGACTGTTCGATGTGGTTTGGCCAGGGGGGGGGGGGGGTTTAGTGGTTGAATTCCTGCACCTATACACTGAGAAAAAGCAAAAAAAATAAAAAAAAAAATAAAAAAAAAACGCAACCCGGGAAAATGTATATAATCTTACAGATACAACCGGGCAACCACAATACTAATGCGGCACGCAATAAAATCGAGTTTGACACCCCTTGTATTAACCGATCATATGGTATATCAGTATTGGGAGTAATCATTACATAAAGTCCATAAAACTAGAATGTTAAGAGGCAGTGAATATGAGGAGGGGGAGAGCAAAGTTTGGGCTCAAAAACCAATGAGACCGCACAAGCTCTTATTACAGGTCTGTATATATTCCTATTAAAAAAAGAAAGCCATAAACAGTCAAACAAAAAAAATTAGAGCTATTCAGTATTCTGAAAACAGGAATTTATAAAGGGGTTTGTTCTGAATGTGCATTTTATTTTTTGTAGGTTGTAGTTTTTTGTTTTTTTTTAATGCATTATTGTGTCACATTTCTAAATTACTATTGTGTTATAGAATTTTCTTTATATAAATAATACTCCACAAAAGATAACTTTAGGTCTTAGGAAACCTTTACTGAATTATTAATATGCATTCATGTATACTGAAACCAGACTCTTCCTGAAAACCCCTCCAAATGTCAGCAGTCTACTGAAAGATGCTGCACAGAACAGAGCAGACGGCTTTCCCTGTAACATGCATTCGGCAGTCAGACGGAATCAGAGAATCAATTATTAAGAGGGTCAGCCAGGACTGAATTGCTTGGGACACAAACAGAACACAGAAAGGATAAAACAAAAAGGACCTCCGTGTTGTAAGTCTGCCCAGAGCTTGCCAGCTGGGAATTATAACGCATATAATAATTAACAATGAAGGAGCGGCACAGACTGTCTAATGAGGCCTGGCCCTGTCACTACGATGTGTACACCGCTAAGTGACATACTACGTCTTGTTATAGCAAACACCGTATTAGAGCCTGGGAGGGGAGGCCTTCCAAACTTTACAAAGTTGGAGACATCAATGGAGCCCCTGCAGCTGGCAGCTGAACAGCTCAGCTATAATCAAAGCTAGACCATCTGGAATTTTAGGGAGTATAGGACAGTTAGGGATATTGGTATCCTAAAAAACTCAAGTATCTGGCTTACATTCAGCAAACCTGAAATCTCAGAGGACGGTCAACTATGCCACTATGCACTATTTACATGGGTTTAATATATTTACATATTAAACTAGAATGAGTAACAACTATTTGAAAATCGAGGAGTATTGCCCAAAGATTTCTCAACAGGTTGAAATCTGCTGTATAGGAATTCTCTTAAAGTGGTAGTAAACCCCCAAGTACTATTTTTACCTACAGGTAAGCCTATAATAAGGCTTACCTGTAGGTAAAAAGAATATCTCCTAAACCTACATGGTTTAGGAGATATTCGCCCTGCATGCAGCCGCTGACATTAGCGGCACATGCTCTCTGATGATCCGGCGGAGGCAGCCGGCAAATCAGAGCTGGCTGCCGGAAGAGCGCACGTGCGCAGTGACGTCACGCGGCTCCGGCCACTCACAGCGCCGGAGCCGTGTACCCGGAAGAAAGAAGAGGACCATCATGTCAGCTCCCTCAGCGCTGACCGACTCTGGCATCGGGGGCCTCGTTCTAAGGTAAGTATTTCATAAAAAGGTTAGTATGCGATGCATATTAACATATTAAGCTATTGTCTTGCATGATTGTTTTTTTTTTCCAGGAAGGTTTACTACCGCTTTAAGGCCCGTACACACGGTACAACAATTGGCCAACAACGGTTGTCCAACAGCTTGTTGGCCGATAATTCGACCGTTGGTACGCACGATCCAACAGCCAATTTCCAATTGTTGGCCAACAAAAGTTTTAAGTACAAACACGCATGCTCAGAATCCAGGAAGGGTTCGGTCGTGCAAACCTACGTTCCCAATTCACAAATCACATTCACCTGAACTTCCTCTTTATACGCTCGTAACACGTTACTACGTTCGGCTTTGTAGGCCAATTACTTGACCACCGTTAGTACGCTAGACAAAACCGCTAATTTGGACAAAAGTTAGACGTTCGGTTGGCAAACAATCTGCGTGTGTGTACGAGGCTTTAGTAGTCAACAAGAGATGACCTGACCAAAAAAGTTTTTTTCTTGCTTCTTCTGCAGCAATAGAGCCGGGATAAAGAAGGGAAAAAAAAAAAAGAAGAAAATAAAAGTCAACTTCAGCACAGATCACTTTTATTGGAGCCTGAGTTTGCACCCACGATCTGCTGATAGTGGGTGCAATACTCTGCAGGCTCCTTAGAAAATAATAAATGTACATTTTTTTTTTTGCCTGCAAAAAAATGTGCATTTATTTTTTCCAAAAGGAACTCAGCCTTTAAAGTAGAATAGGTAAAAAATAAAAACCAATATGTAGAGCAGCATTTAACAAAGAATTTCTGTTCATGCGTTTTTAACTATCCTTACCAGTAAAGCCCACAAAATAACTGGTGATGCCGTCAGAAAAGTTGGCCATTTCCTGTAGTCAGGTGAACACCATCATCATTGCCTCTGGACAATTAGACCCCTTTCACATGGAGGCTGTTGGCAGGCGCTTTTGCACTAAAAATAGCACCTGAAAAGAGCCCGAGAACTGCCACCCATTCATTTAAATGTATGCTTTCACACTGGGGCAGTGCGCTTGCGGGGCGGTGAAAAAAGTCCTGCAAGCAGTATCTTTGGGACATGTTTGGAGTGCCTTAAAAGCGCTTCAAAAGCACTGCAAAATGGGTCTTTTTACACTCTTAGGTCACGTGACCTTAAAATATAAAAAAAATAAAAAGCACTGTGAGCACCTTACAAGTGCCACAAAAGTGTTGCTGAAGCACCACAAAGACAACCAGCATTTTAGCAACAGTTTTTGCAGCGCTTCAGTGTTAAAGGGGTCTTCAAATTCTGTTTGCATTGTGCTCATTATGTTTGCAGTGTCTGCCTGGACTACAGGGCAATGTGTAGACAAATGAGATGTATTCTCTACTATAGACAAGCTCGTAGCATGCCTATCAGGTGCTGGCCATACACAAGAAAAAAAAAAAAAAAAAAAAACACAACTTAGACCTGGGGGCATAGGCCCTGACCATGGCTAACTCTATGCTATTTCAATAACCGAGAAGAGAGATTAATGCTTAGCACACACCACTATTTAAAAGTATTGTGGAAACCAGTGGAGGCTGTCTGCCGGTCCATCAGAAGCGGGCACATCAGGCAGGGGATCAGGCTGCAACACCTGTGCCCTTTTCTCTTCTGAGATCATGGCGCAATGCTCTGCACCCTGAGCCCACCCTATTTTGAAGCCTATTAGAGCCTCTGGCTCCAATTAGGTGCTTGAGAAAAAAAAAAAAAAAAAAACACCCTCCACATCCCCGCCATAGTAATTAATGCGCCCGGCGACCTGAAAGGGGCCAGGTGCATGGATAGGGAAGGCAGCGGAGGTGTTGGGCCAATGCACGGGCCACCCCTGGTGGAAACACAACACAAAAAACTAAAGCTGGTTTCATTGTACCACTTCAAAATTAGAAAAATCAGATACTGGCTGCCCAACTCAAGTGTTCCAATTTATAAAATAGATGGCGCGTATGTTTCTTTTCCGAATACTGCCAACTATATATACTAAACCAGCACCTGATAAGTCATTACATTTTAAAGTCATGCAGAAGGAAAAAACACACAACTATAAAACAGAGGTCTAAAAAGCAATGAAGAGTCAGATAAATGAGGACATTCCAGCAGAGTTAAGCTATGAGCACAACACAAGCCTCGCAGCCACTTCCTGTAATTTGCTTAACTCTCGCCTTTCACATCCCATGCTGGGTAAATATGGAAATCAAGTCATAACGTATTTAGCATCATCTGGGTTACTTAAGCAAAACCTGAGGAATACCAGAGATAAAAGCAGAAAGTGAAAATGTGACGGGGGGGGTGCTTACAAATGACCTGTAGTGACAAATCCTAGAATTAAAGAGCTAAAAATCAGGCTTGGAAAATATAAAGACTGACAATTCTGTGCAGTCCTACAGCAAAAATAAGCAACATAATAATGCTTACATTGTTTGGATACAAACTGGTCACTGCCCCCACCTGTAACTGGTCACTACAGCAAGGAGCATTGGAAAGGCAACGCATATACAATGAGAAATTTCCAAGCTCAACTTACCGACCAGCAACTAAACCCCTGTTTTTAAAACACATACTGTGTTGAAGAGTTCGATTTGGTTGGTCGGCAAGTTGACCTTGGAAATTTCTCATGCTATATATGCGTTGCTTTTCCAATGCTCCTTGCTGCAGTGCCCAGTTACAGGTGGGGGGCAGTGACCACTTGTTTGTATTATGGATATATTGGCCAGGCAACGCACTGACACCTTTTCTGCCATAGTGCTATAAGCTGGGTGTTCAGTGTGCCCCTGTGCCTTTAAGAAGGGGTGGGCTCCCTTCAGGTTTATCTGCCCTACACCTGTCCATCTAAATGCATGTGCTTCCATTGTTGGAAACTCAAAAATGAGAGTTTAGACCAGGGTTTCTCAACCAGGGTCTCGTGGAACCCTAGGGTTCCTCCAGAGATTGCTAGGGGTCCCTTGAACAATGGTCAATTTCTACCTCTCAGATAAATTCCCAATGACACCATTGATCTTTTTAGCTATCTGTAAGGGGGTGATTCTTCCCAATGACCACAAGTGTAAAGAGCATTCTTCCCATTGACAGTCACACTAATGTATCAGGAGTTGTAGATGTTTAATTTTTAGCAGGGGTTCCCCAAGTCCAGAGAATTATTTCAAGGGTTCCTCTGTGTTGAAAAGGTTGAGAAAGGCTGGTTTAGATCCACAGAAAATGGGTGCCTTGCCGGGGCTCTGTGGCTATGCATGCATTTGCAAATGTGTTCAACTAAACCCCTGTTTTTAGTGCACACTGTTGGACAGGTCATATTCGGTTGGTTGCAGGCTGGTCAGTAAGTTGAGCTTGGAAATCTCTGGGATTTTTTTTTTTTTTTTTTTTTTTTAACATTGTTTGGATAACAATAGAACAATTTGATCCCCCAGCACCTTCCAAGTCACAGAAGTAGATAGATGAGGGGGGAGAAGAAACCTGATGACATCATTCCCCCCGATGCATAGAATTCTAGGTTAGCCTTTTTTAACAAGGGTGCATGGTAACCCGTGGTGCCTTCTGAATTCTTCAGGATGTCTTGGCAAAATACCTAAAAATGATCCCAAATTGTGTATAAGCCAATGGGTGGATCAAGCCTGCTTTTTTGTTACACAAAGCCATAGGTTTCCACTGTGCGTCAGTACACACGTGGGCACTGTAAAGGTCAGCCACTGGCATCCCAATAACAGGATTACTTAATTGGTTGAGAAGGACGACATTGGGTGTCTGCACAGCATGCCTGTTTGCCCCTTCCCTGCCTCTCTCCATCAACACTGGGGGTCACATCAGCTGAGTGATGGAGAAGAGAAAACACTGGAATACTAGTCAGTACCAGTGTGCAAAGTTATATTGCCTTTGGAAGAATAAAACCCCTCTAATGTGGAGTGTCCGACACACGTGGATGCTACTGTAACATGCAAGATAGTTTTTTACAATTAAAATGGAGTGTCTCGGGATTGTGCAGAATTTTAAAGGGTGCTTTGACTGAAAAAAAGGTTGAGAAACATTAGACTGTCATCCAGATCTGTAATTTGTCTTCACAATGTAAGATATTAATTGTAATTATTTGTTTTGCACAAATTATTGCAATTTTTGCATGCTGTAGGGTCATCTACAGCACTACACGTCAATGTCTAAATTTAAGGCTGGATTCACACTTATGCATTTTTAGTGCTTTTTACAGATTTGCACTGCAGAATGTGTTCCATATGAAATCCTGTAAAATGGACTGCAGTGCAAATCTGCAAAATGCAAAAAAGCACTAAAAATGCATAGGTGAGACTCTAGCCTTAAGCCCGTTTTAAAAAAGGTCTAAATGCTTTATCCATCTGATGCAGTGCCATTCCTCCTGCTCACATCATTTTCCCTATCTATATAACACAGCACATAGCTGTGATAAGGGCTCGTTCACAGCTGAATGTGAAAAAAGGGCATGGGCCCCCCACCCCAATAGATACCAGGCCCTCCGGGTCTGGTATGGATACTGAGGGGAATCCATTGCCAAAATTAAAAAAAAGGCATGGGGTCCCCCCAAAATTCATAGCACACCCTTAGAGTATGCAGCCCGGCAGCTCTGTAAAAGGAAGAGAGGGAGCACACCCCACCCCCCCCTCCTGAATCGTACCAGGCCACATGCTCTCAACATGGGGGGGGTGCTTTGGAGCCCTCTTCTGCATATACTACCCACCACCATACACTCTGCACTGAAGAACATTGCCCATTTAACATTACCACATTCTGCCCTATGTAAGTCATCTCAGACTATCAAACCACACCCCTTTAAGCCACGCCCAATATTTCACGGTATTTAAGCGATAACCACATCTGCGGCATGATGCACGCACAGCTTGGGCCCCCTTTTTTCTTGCACAGGGGCCCACTCATTTCATGATACGCCCCTGGGCCCTTGATCCCATCAACGTGGAGACAAGGTGCTTTGGGGCGGGGGTAGAGCAGAGTGCCAGGTGCTTTTAATGCCAGAGTAAAATTAATTTTAGGCATGATATATTTTTACATAGTTACATTGGTGCAAGCTGGACCAATGTTGCAGGAACCTGGAAGTCACTAAAGTAGACAACGCTACTCCAGGAATTAGCACTTGCTTCCGAGTCCAGTTCTGAGAGGTCAGCCTGATGCCTTCTGAACACGGAGGTTTGGCTGCTCAGCATGGGTGCAGAGAATTTTTTGCATGTTCTGAATGAATGCAAAGTGTTCTCTGATTGGACCAATGCAACGATAAAAATTTACTGTGCATAAAAAATATTTTTTTTAAACAAAACTGCCAAATATAGGCTTTCAAAGCAGCTGTGTGCTGTAGGACTGAATAAGGCATACAAATGATTTAGCGATCTGTCACACAGGAATCCTTGTCTCTCAGCAATTAAAGCCTCGTTCTGGGCTCCTCTCCCCCCATCCCATTGGCGACATCACATCCAAGATAATAGCGTCTAGCAGCAGTCTCAAGGCACTTTTACAGGTAAACATGGCTAAATATGGTAACTGCACAACCAGAAGCTTTGTGTTAAAATTAATTGTCCAGTGACCGGTTGTCTAAAAATAACAAAAAAAAGAAAGAAAAAAAAAAAAAGGCAAAAATCTTACTGAAGCTGTAAACTTGAACTTGAAAGGTGGTCCCTCGAAGAAAGCGGAGCAGTTGTCATCGCTGCCAGTCACAAGCCGATAGGGCCGGGTCTGCTTGATGTCCACAGAGTTGATTACTTTGCTGTGTCCTGTGATGTCACCGACAGATGAGCCGGTATCCCAAAGAAACACGGCACCAAACCTAAATGGAAGAGCAATGAAAATTTTAGTTCTGTACTTTTACATGCCACAAACTGCCAATTCCTCCCATCTCATTACCTAAAATTTTACTTTATGTTAAAAATTTGCATTTCCTTAAAAAGTGGGGCCTTCGAGCACAGAGATATTAAAGACCCCTGTTTAAATTAGTTCTGTATTCATTACAAAATACATATATAGTATTTAAATTGTCCTATAAATGGAGCGTGCTGATTGGAGGCATTAGTGCAGTGGTAACTTCTGCAGTTAGCTGTTCCTTCACTATCCAATCTCAGCTTTGAACAAAACGCATGGTTCTACTGAAGTGCAGGAAATGAACAGGACTCATTTAGTGTCTGACAAAGCTGTTTGGAATAGAAAATGGAAAAGAATTGGTAGGTGACAGCTGCACAGTAAAAATACATAAACAAGAGCTGTTTTACCTACCAAAGATCTGCATTTATATCCATCCAGTTTGCACATTCCTGTCTGGCAGGATCTGTGACTGTTTTACTTCACTTTCAAACTCATGTACTCAAACTCAAGAGCTCACCTCTGTCACTCTGATCTCTCCTCCTGTCAGCATGCTCCTAGCACTGCAACATGCCTGATTGGTTCCCTGTGCTGCTCTTTCCTCTCTGCGCTGATGTACAGTACACAACAAGAAATGGATACCAAGTGAAAACCAGGCACTTCTAATCCTTGTCTTAATACAAGAGTTACGTTAATGTAGGTCTTTTATCTGCTTGAGTTTAGCTCCAACAACTATAAATTTCAGCTAAGTGGTTTGCCCACACTTTGAAAATATGCAAGACTTAATTAGAAATATATTACATAACAAATATAAGCTTTTTAGTTTCCTGGCAACAATGAAGCAAACGTCCTTTTCACAGCTAAAGCCGAGATGACAAGATGGAGAATGGGACTAGATATAGACACACGTTCTATGTGCCAAGAGCCCTTCACTCTCATAATAATCACACATCTAAGCTTCACCAACTGACACCCGGTCATCTTAGAAATCTATTTCAGGTATACAGTGTGGGTACCTTACATACGGTACTCTGCATTCATATTAGTCCCTGGCCTCAGGGAGCTGACAATCTAAGGTGTTTATCTTATGTGGGGCCCCATAGAGCTACTATGCTTGTTAAATATAGTTTTTGGCCTCCCTGTAATCAGAGTCATAGTTTGATTAGTTAGGTCTGCTCTGGGCTCTATAGGTTTGGCCTCAATGTGACCCCCCCCGGGACATAGTAGTGGGAGAATAGGGCCGTCCCTGCATATTAATATCTCCCCGGCCAATCCCTGGTTAATATGGCAGGTGACCATCAGGGCTGTGGGAAGTATAAATGGGCTATGGCCCAGAGCAGAAGTCTCTTGTTCTTGGGGAAGCAAGACCCCAGGCCTCATGGGTGTGGCATCCCTGGGAGTTTCACCTTGGACTGCAGCACTTTGTGTGGTCCCAGCTACAGCTTGGCTGGGGGACCTCTGCAATATCCTTCATGGAGTATTCACAGAAAGTCCTCTACAGATCCAGGACACAGGCTGCTGGAGTACTGAAGTTTGCTGACCCTGCACATGGCTGCCTGGAATTCATTAACAGTGAGTAACAGCCTTTTGATATTTAGAGACTTTCCTAAACTCCTCTAGAAGATCTTTAAATACTATTTTCTCCATTCAGGACTGCATCTATATTGGGATTAGAACTTTAAAGGGAGTGTCTTCACCTTCAAGTTTGGATCAGATTTGAGTTCTCATTGCCAAGTTATAGTTCTTTGTTGGCGTATCCCTAGGCTCACCCTTACCCAGAGGCGCAACTGACCCTGGTGCAAGAAGCCATGAAAGGCTCCCTCTTTCCTCCGA
>BLSH010390373.1:506061-531428 GCA_018402905.1 Glandirana rugosa
ATAGCGAAGATGTCAATCCGGAGTAAATGTGACGACGAAACAACTTTCACTTATTGCTTAGGCACCATTTACACGGGACGCTATTTCAATCTCCTTTGAACTATTTTTTTTTTGACAGCTAGAAGCTGGCGCCTAGCGGCATTTTGCCGCGTTCGCGTCTAGGAGCGTTCTTTTAAATGGAAAAGGCTGTAAACAAAAACGGTCCTAGACGCGAGTTACCGCGTTTAGGTGCGTTTACAAGCTGTTTGCCATTTCAAATGCCTCTGAACTGGCATCTGAACCCGTTGCGTTCCAAAAAAAGCCTTTAAACTCAACTGCCTGTTAACGACCTTAAACTACCCCCTGTAAATGTACTGATAAGATAACAGAGGAAAGTTCAGGGGCAGCTGAAAAAAAAACGCCCAAATGCCTCTAAACGTCTGTTTACCAGCAGCAGTGTAAATGAGGCCTAACTGTAGAAGCGATAGAGGCAATAACGTAAAGCATGCAACGGGTTTCACACTGATCATTGTGCTATCAAGTTCTATACTCTGTAACCCCCCCCCAATGTTTAATCTGCAGCCCAATGGCCACATTCACCCCTTTGCTCCTTCCTCTGCAGCCCCTTGCAACCTCAGTAGTGAGAATGGAAACATACATTTGAAAGAGGCAGCGACCTCGAACATATTTATGCAACATGTTCCCAGTCTTTCAAACCTAATGCAGCAAGCTTCCAATCTCCAACACCTGTAGCCAGTACATGGACCGGTTCATCAAGCGCCCATGGCAAGGATGTGAACTGCCCCCTCCTTGCCAACCCCTAATGCAAGCTGTAGAAGGGTGCCTTCTGCCCATTCTGTGTCCTTGCTGTTAATGGCTTCCATGGAGGTTGCACTGCACATGTGTGGCCAATTACTTGCTTTTTTTTTTTAAAGATGTACAGAACATCACAATAAAAAGGTAAAAATAGAACATTTGCAGAGTAGACTTTCCAGTTATGTACAAGACAGGCACAAACCTGAAAGTGTGGTAGCAGCCAAACATACGGACAGCGCTACATCGGAGGTAAAACATAATTGCAACCACTGGTACCCCATCAAGGTATCACGAGGAGATCTTGCCTCTAACAGTAAGATAAATGATTACATTCCTGGAACTGCCTATTGAGGCGAGAGCCGGATCGTGTAAGGTAGCGTAACACAAGAGATATGAGAAGAAGGGTGTCAACTGCAACCCGAGTCTGTACACTAAATGTTGATAATTGTTTGGAGGGGAAAGGAGAAAGAATAAAGGAGGAAAGGAACAGGGAAAAAAAAAGCAAGAAATAGAAAGGAAAGGGGAAAAAGGGGAAAGGAAAGAGAAGAAAAAAGAAAATAAAAAGAATGGGGCGCGGGGTGTAAGGGGAGAGGGAGTCAACACCAAGGGATCAGCAGGGGCTATTGCAAGTGTCTTGTTTCAGCTCAGTATGAAAATTGTGTGGTTTCATTCACGTATACTGGAAATATTATATTCATCAGAGAAATGAAAAAGGTCCCAATAGAGCCACCTGGTTTTGTGTTCCAGACAATTACAGCGATACCTCGGTTCACGAGCCGCGGTCATCTTCCCTGCTCTGCCACGTTCATATTGAGAAGAGCAAGATGAGAGTCTTAGGAGAACCGGTCCACTCAGATAGGGCTTTCTGCCCCCTGACTACCATGAGGGTGGGCTCACTTGATTGGGAATCATGGAAAAACAGTTCATAAATTCTAAAAAATTATCATGGCCTCGGATGATCTTTTCCTGGATTCACAGTACTGTTTCCCTGCCCCTAGATTAGTCATTTAAATTGGGGTTGGGATTGTTTCAGACAAGGATTAAAGAAGAGCTATAGTTTTTTTTTTTTTCTTTTTAGATGTACACATGAAAGAGGTCAGCTCAATGTAAAAGACCGTATGTAATAAATGTTTAAAATCCTTCGTACATACATTTCATAATTTTACTGTATATATATAAAAAAAAAAAGTTGAGAAAGGATTAACCTGATTTACAATGAACCCTATGGGAAAATTTGTCTCGGTACACAACCAATTCAGTTCACGACCAGAGTCGTTTCACGAATTAAGTTTGTAAACCGAGGTACCACTGTACTTGCTTTCTAGCAGCTAGAAATTAGTTGCACATGCACAGTGCGTTTTTGTGTCAGTTCTGTACAAACAGGGTGGAGAGTGGGCATGTTGGAGACCAGCAGGACAGATGTAGCCGTCAGAGAAAACATGAGGCTGTGACCTCGGTTCTGGTTACTAGCCACTAATCTGGAGCTTGTGTGCAGTGAAAAGGGCCCCCCACTACTGCACCCTGGGCAGCTGCTGTTCCCGGCCCACCCCTTGTCCCCAGCCCTGACTGTAGCATGTCTGTAGTATTTGACCAGTTCTTTGGCCAAATACTGCAACACTAATTATTATAGGTGGTCATTTAGTGCTTTCAGTTGGGGCACCGCTAAGAGCCTGTTCACACAGGGGCGACCTACACTCCAACTTGAGTCGCCGCAAGTCACTTGCCATCTGAAATCCCATTGAAGTGAATGGGAGCCGTAATGTACACTCCGACTTCAGAAAAGGTTCCTGTACTACTTCAAGGCGACTTCTATCTGACTTGTGCTCATAGAATTCAATGGAAGTTGTTTCCAAGTCAGATCTCAATCTATATTGAAAAGACTTTACAGGAAAAAGAAAATAAATTTACCCAGTGAATTACCCAGGCAACCCCCTACCTCCCTTCTCTGATTGGCCACAGGCATGGAGGTCGCTTTAAGTCACGTTCAAATTGCCTAGCAAAGTCGTGCCTGAAGTCAGATCGTCCCTGTGTGAACCGACCCTTACAGGAAAAATAAAAGAATTTACCAAGGCAACCCCCCTCCCTCCCTTCTCTGATTGGCAACAGGCAAAGTCACCTGGCATGGAGTCGTGTTGTAAAGTCACCCAACAGTCACCTTGAAGTCGCGCCGAAGTCGCAACGCCCCTGTGTGAACGCAGGCTAAACCTCATAAGTTGAAAATCAATGTTTACCATGCACTGTCTCTAGACACTCTTACACATCTGAGTGGCAGACAACTGAATGCACACAAGCATAGGAAGCCATAATGTAGACCCAATGCAAGGTCTCATCCTAGTACGCTTATTTATATACCCAACAGTGAGCTTTGTACAGTACACAGAAGAAGAACAATCTGATCATATTGCAGGAATTGAGAGAAATGCACAAAGACTGTAGGGGAGGAAAAAAATCCAAAAAAAAAAAAAAAAAAAAAAAAAAAAAAAAAAGGTACAGCTGCTGCCAACTGCTATACGTTCTATAAATAAATGCTTTGTTTTCTCTCTGCCATTGGAATACCCAAGTGTTTTACTCCAAGGAAACAAAATGCTGTTATTATTTAACTGTGTGATTGTAAGCCGACTAAGAAAAATAAATAAAAAGGACTGCTAAAGCATTTGCACCTTTTAAAAATGTTCACATTATTAAAGTGGAAGTCCATGCTAAAACTAAAATCCCTGCATCTATAGTCACCCACGATCTAACACTAACCTATCTAGTCCTGTAAAGAAAAAATTTGTATATATACACACCTTTTCTGAAGGCAATCTGACCTGATCCCCGCTGAGCTGTCAGCCTTCTCTGTATTGATGGGTGCAGAGGACACGTCAGACAACGGAAGCCCCATAGTAAGGCTATGTGTGACGTCACTCCCCATTCATTTCACAGCCGTTGTCAGCCAAGTCCTCTGCAGAGCTTCCGCCGGTGGATATCGGATCAGATCGCCTTCAGAAAAGGAATGTATACTGATTTTTACTTTACAAGGCTAGATAGGTTTGGGTTAGATAGTGGGTGACTATAAATTTAGAGATTTTAGTTTTAGAATGGACTTCCACTTTAAAAGTACATTATTATGTTACAATGCATTGTTACTGTGCTTTTGTGCATCTTAACATATAAAGCATAATATGAAAATATAAAAATAAATAGGATATTATACAACCTAATCAACAGACATGCGATTTTCAGGACCTTTACCATGGTTGATCAGGAAAGTTGCTTCAGACTTCCACATGTGTAGTACCATGGAGGTCCCTGAGAAATTGTGTACCACACACAGGCCTGCCAAGCCTTACTGGATTAACTGACATCCAACTAACAGAACATTTCCGTACTCGGCTATAAAGAACCGTGGCATGACTTACAAGTCTCTTCCTTCACCGACCACTGCCATTCTCTTGCTGTCTTCCGTCCAGGCAATGTCTTTAACAATCCCACCAAATGGCTGGTATTCATACTTTAGCAGATGTTCCTTCTGCGTGGTGTCCCAAATTCTTATTTTACCTGTAATGTCTACCAAACAAGCAAAGAAGAAACTTCAGTTGATCACCAAATACAACATTAGATAATATTTATTTCATCAAGCTCAAAATTATAGCTCATTCAGTTTTGCAGAGTGCAAATTTAGGAATATGGCCCAACAGTGACAGGATGTCATCTTCTAAGGCAGTGGTTCTCAACCAGGGTTCTGTGGAACCCTAGGGTTCCTCTAGAGTTTGCTAGGGGTTCCTTGAGCAATGGTCAATTTCTACCTCTCAGATAAATTCCCATTGATACCATTGACCTTTTTAGCTATCTGTAAGGGGGTAATTCTTCCCAATGACCACAAGTGTAAGCAGCATTCTTCCCATTGACCATCACACTAATGTATCATGAGTTGTAGATTTTTAATTTTTAGCAGGGGTTCCCCGAGACCGGAGAATTATTTCAAGGGTTCCTCGGTGTTGAAAAGGTTGAGAAAGGCTGTTCTAAGGCTTCTCAATAATGTAAGTTACTTGGATGGCTCCTGCGGGGCCAGTCACTGTTGGCACCTTTTAGGCAGCAGGACAGAAAGGGCTTTTTCCCACGAGTGTCTTCCGTTCCGATTAGCACGGGACCTGTGAGCTGATCAGAGCAGAGCGGATAACAGGTCCATGTCACCTCAATTTATGCAAAGCAGACACTGACAGACCTCACTCTGCTCTACAGCCGGCAGTAAACGGATGCCACTATCCATTTTACAACCGACAGCCTCCGATTTGGCCCACACAAACGGAAGGGGACACAGTACTCCTCAATTTCTTTTTAATGGACCTGATCAGACCGGGAGGTAGGCAGCGTTAAAACAGACAGAAGGAATGCATGGATATTCCTATCAGGTCCATCTGAAAAATGGACTGGAAGACCCAAGTGGATCACTCGTGCAAGACCCCTTTCACACTGGGGTGTTTTTCAGGCACTTTGGCGCTAAAAATAGAGCCTGTAAAGCTCCTAAAAAACTCTGCCAATCCACCCAAGTGTAAAAGGCCGAATGCTTTCACCCTAGGGCGGTGCGCTTGCAGGACAGGAAAAAAAAAAAAAAAAAGTTCCGCAAGCAGCATCTTTGGGGGCGGTGTGGGAGTGGTGTATACACCGCCCTGCCCTTGCAATGAATGGTCAGCACGTCCAAAGCAACTGAACACCGCTCTGGAAGAGTCGTGCACGGGTGCTTTTAACCAGTTTTTAACCCCAACTGTCGCCCGAATAGCTAAACTCTAAAAGCTAAAACTAGCAGCGCTTTACCGCTACCGCCCCCTGTGAAAGGGGACTTTAGACCCCTTTCACACTGGGTCATTTTTTTTTTTAGGGACTGCGGTGCTAAAAATTGCACCTGTACAGCGCCTGAAAACCCCCCCCATTCTCCCCAGTGTGAAAGCCGGAATGCTTTCACAGTGGGGCGGTGCGCTTGCAGGACAGGAAAAGTCCTACAATCAGCATCTTTGGGGTGGTGCGAAAACGGTGTATACAGCGCTCCTCCACTGCCCCCTCCACTGTAATCAATAGGCGGAGCTTGCGAAGTGGCTGAACACCGCCTTGGAAGCGCCGAGCGCTTTTAACCCCTTGTTAACCCCTTCTTGGGGGTTAAAAGCGCCCCGCTCCTGCCTGCATAGCAGCACAATAGCGCAGCAATAACATCGGTAAAGCACCGCTAAAACTACGATGCTGAAAAAACACCCCTCTCCATTGAAATGAATGAAATGCTCTTCAAAAGCACCCGAAAAGCTCTTCAAAAGCGCTCAGTGTTGCACTGGCAGTTTAGAAGCTCCTCAGTGTGAAAGGGGCCTAAGGCTATGTTCACACTGGGGTGTCGGGGCTAGTAGTGATAAAGCGCCGCTAGTTTTAGCAGCGATTTACTGATGCTATAACGGCGATTTGGCGCCGCTATTTGAGTGGCAAGTGAGCTGCTTTTAACCCTTAAGGTGGTGTTACAAAGGGGTTACCAGTGCTGGCGTGCGGTGCTTCCAAAGTGGTATTTGGCCACTTCAGAAGTGGTGCCCGTTCATTCCAAGGGGCAGGGGTGGTGGAAGAGTGGTGTATACACCGCTCTCGCACTACCCCAAAGATGCTGCTTGCAGGACTTTTCCTGTCCTGCATGCACATCGCCCCAATGTAAAAGCACTCAGCCTTTCACACTGGGAAGGATTGGGAGGAGATTTTCAGGCGCTTTACAGGCGCAACTTTTTGCGCTAAAGCGCCTGCAAAACACCCCAGTGTGAAAGGGATCTTAAAGGGCCCAAAGTTGTTTGTCATCTGTATTGATCATCTAATTTACTGCAGATGTGTGCCCTTAGTTTTTCAGATTACCTTCATAAGAGGGTTCAAATTTTAAAAAGGAAAAAATGGTACATTGATGGATGGATTAAAAAAAAAAAAAAAAAAAAAAAAAAAAAAAAAGATTTTATTAAAAAACTTACCGTAAAATCCTTTTCTCTGAGTTCACTGACAGACGCAGCTCTTCATTGGCATGTGGGTTATATGCAATTCCTATTAGGAGTTAACTAGGCAAAAGAAAGAAAGCTGGCCCCTCCCAGGGGGCCGTCCTCTCTTTCCCATATAATCCCCCTGCTCTGCTCAGCATATCCGTTCGTAACAAGCCGTACCGAAAAACGCAGAGGGGTGGGCGCTGCGTCTGTCAGTGAACTCGGAGAAAAAGATTTTACGGTAAGTTTTAATAAAATCCCTTTTTCTCCTACGTTCACTGACAGACGCAGCTCTTCATTGACTTGTGGGGATGTCCCAAAGCTGTGACAGTAAAGAGGGGTGGGTAAACGACAATAACTGTACCCAACAGAACCTCTCCGGAGGCGCCAGTCGCGCCTACACTGCCGCCTGTAAAACTTTACGGCCAAAAGCAGCATCCGAAGATGCGGACACATCAACTTTACAAAGATTAGTGAATGTGTGCACCGAGGCCCAAGTAGCCGCCTTGCACACCTGTGACACCGAGGCCTGGTGTCGGAAAGCCCAGGAAATGCTAACAGTCCTGGTGGAATGAGCCGTGACTGGAAAAGGGGGTACCTTGCCCCGAACAGAATACGCATGGGTCACGGTCTGTCTGATCCAACGGGAAACAGTAGTCGACGAGGCCGCCAATCCTTTGCGCGGACCGTTTGTCAGTACAAACAACGCGTCAGACTTCCGAAAGGAGGCTGTAGCTGCCAAATACACCGGCAAAGCCCTTACGACATCCAAGGAATGTAACTCAAATTCCTTAGGGTGTGAAGGATGCGGACACAATGAAAGAAGAAGAATATCTTCATTAATGTGAAAAGAGGAAGCCACCTTCGGTAAAAATTAAGGCGCAAGACCGCCTTGTCCTTGTGCAGGACCAAGTAAGGAGACTTGCAGGACAACACTGTCAACGCAGACACCCGCCTAGCGGATGTAATGGCCACCAAGAAAGCCACTTTCTGCGAAAGCAACTGTAAGGGAATATCCCTGATCTTCTCACATGGTGGCTTCTGAAGCACAGAAAGCACCAGATTCAAATCCCATGGCGCCATAGGCGACCGTACCTGATGGGGCTACATGGCGCACACCTTGTACAAATGTACGAATCAACGAATGTGACGCCAGAGGGCGTTGAAAGAATCGCCAGAGCCGATATCTGACCCTTGAGAGTACTCAAAGCCAAGTTTTTATTCAGGCCCTGCTGTAAAAAGGTCAGGACCCTAGACACCACGTGAGAGCGAGGGTTCCAACCCACCGCCTCACACCAAGCAATGTAGGCCTTACAGGTGCGATGATAATCTTGCGTGAAGCACACTTGCGCTTTTTTAGCATGGTAGGGATCACGGAGTCATCGACACCCCTTCCCCTCAGCACCTGGGACTCAATAGCCAAGCCGTCAAAGCCAGCGAGGTTAAAGCAGGGTGCAAGATGGGTCCCTGAGACAACAGATCTTCACGCACCGGAAGGCGCCAGGGAACATCTGCCACCATTCGCACGACATCGGCGTACCACGGAGGCCAAGGCCATTCCGGAGTCACCAGGATCATCGGAATCCCCTCTGCTTCCACCCTGCGCGGTAGAAGCTTGATGGGAGGATAGGCTTACAGAAGACGATAACGACCTCAAGGCGCTACCGCCAACGGGTCTCTCGTCCTGCACACAAAAGTTTTCACTTTGTGGTTGAACCGAGACGCCATGAGGTCCAAAACTGGTGTGCCCCACTTGTGGCAAATCTGGCTGAACACTTCTGGATGAAGGGACCATTCCCCCTGATCAAGCGTCTGGTGACTGAGAAACTCCGCCTGCCGATTTTCTACGCCCAGAATATAGATGGCGGAGATTGCTGGCACGTGAAGTTCCGCCCAATGCAGAATGAGAGCTGCTTCCGCAGCCGCTGCCGAACTCCTCGTTCCGCCCTGATGGTTCACATACGCCACCGCTGTGGCATTGTCCGACTGAACCCGAATCGGGAGGCCGCGCAACCTTACCGCCCAGTGGGAGAGGCAGAGCCTGATCGCCCTCAGCTCCAGCACATTGATCGGAAGGCGAGATTCCTGCGCTGACCAGCGCCCCTGGGCAGGCAACTGTCCGAGGACCCCCTCCCCAGCCCGATAGGCTGGCGTCAGTCGTGACAATCGACCATTCAGGGGAAGAAAGGAATTTCCCAAGGTTAGAGCTAGGGCCCGAAGCCACCATGTCAAGGACCCCCTTGACCCCCTTGTCTGAGGGTCCAGTCTGATCAGTCGGTCTAGGTACAGTGGGGACTTGTCCCACCGCGACAGAATCGCTCGTTGAAGGAGCCAAGTTTGACTCTGGGCGTAGGGTACTGCCTCGAAGGCCGAAACCATGAGCCCCAACACCCGCATACAGAACCGTAAGGAGGGCCACCGGCGTGACTAAGGTTCGCACTGCTGCTTGCAGGGTCAATAACATGGCCGGAGGTAGAAACACCTTCGCCCGTTCTGTGTCCAGAATCAGACCCAGATATTCCAGGCGACAGGACGGTGTCGGTGTCGACTTCTGCAGATTGATCAGCCAGCCAAAGTCCCTCAATGGAGGCTATTGTGATGGTCACAGTCTCCTCCAGAGCTGAAGCAGAGTCCGCTCTCAGGAGCAGGTCGTCGAGGTATGCTACTATCGCAATGCCTCTCTGCCTCGAAAGCGCCTGTACCGGGGCCACCAGCTTGGTGAACACCCGAGGAGCCGAGGCCAGACCGAAAGGAAGTGCCAAATTGATAATGCCGGCCTCCCACCGCAAAGCGCAGGAAGCGCTGGTGTCGGGGACAGATTGGGACGTGGAGACACGTGTCCCAGATATCCAGGGACGCCATGAAGTCCCCTTGGTGCAGGGCGGTCACAACCGAACGGACAGATTCCATCCGAAATTTTCGCGCTCTAACAAAGTGGTTTAGTGCTTTTAGGTCCAGAACTGGCCTGGCCCCTCCCCCTATTTTGGGGACCACGAATAGGTTTGATTAAAAACCGTGAAACCTTTTCAACTGAGGTACTGGCACAATCACCCCCTGGTCTGAGAGTGCCTGGACAGCCCTGAATAGGGCCCCTCGACGTCCCTGAGGGGTCTCAAGTTCTATGGGAAGAACCTGTCTGGGGGTAGAGTGCTGAACTCTATCCTGTAGCCGGAGGACACCACTTCCTGCACGCACAGGTCAGAAATGCGGGCAGTCCACCCATTTGCGAACCCCAGAAGACGTTCCCCCACCCGTAATTCAGGTGGGGGCAACCCATCATGCAGAGGAGGGCTAGTTCTCTGTCTTTTTTGCGCTGCGCTGCTAGACCAAATGATCAAAAAATTGATCATACAAGTAAACCTCAGGTGATCTAGCTGACCCGCCAACGTATGCGGCAGCTTGCGACTCCCCTACTTGGTCCAGTCGCAGAGACGCACGGATACCAGTAATCGGTGCAGTCACCAGCGCCTTTTCGCGCGCCATTGATGCCCCCAGGTTCTCTTCGCCATCTGAAGGGACTAAATCACCTTCTGAAAGTTCCACGGGGGTCCCCGTGACCCCCGATGCCATTTCCGGTGCTGAGACTTCCCCTGAGGAACAGGGGGGAGGCGGGCGTTTTGTAGGGGCTACCAGAGTCTTGCACGGCCCCACCCAGGGGCGGTAAATTCCCCAAAAACCGCCCTGAGCTGGTCCCAGGACACCAAGGTCCCCAACGTAGGTTGTGTAGCCACGGACGCCTCCTCAGAGGGTCCCGCAAGGTCATCCCACCGGAATTGACAGTTAGGACTAGCCACAAAAGCTCTGACACCCCCAAGAATGTAGCCCTACCACCGCCCCACAGAGCGCCAGGGAGACCTCAAGAGTACTGTGCCTACCGCTACCGACACCCCAGGGCGAGTCAGCTATTACTTGCTGTCCTATTAGTGTGCCCACGAGCGCTGCTCCCAGCAGGAGTGCTCAATAGAAACCGCCAGAAAAAACCTGTGCTGTCAGCCACGCTGTCTGCAGGTGAAAGTAAAAGTAAAATGGCAGCAGCAGGTTTGCATGCTTCAGGGACTATCCCAGGAAGGTCAAGCCTGCCGGCTATACAGCTGTATAGGCCAGACTAAAATAAAATGGCCGCCGCTGGCGCTAGAGGGAAAACCCTCGAGAAGATGGCCGCGGCTATGGCAAAATGGCGGCGATCCACCGCATGGCGGTAAAATAGTGGAAAAACATTCCGGAAGGGGTGTGGAGCGGGTGGGGGAGGAGGTAGGGGGGCAAGCCCCTATGGGCAACAGCCCGGTGACCCTGCAAGCTGATAAGAAAAATAAATTAATTAATTAATTTTTGCGCCCGGCGCCCCCCCCCACCTTCGCGCCCGAGGGGGTAAGAGAGAGGGGATCACTCACCACTCCAACCGGGCGTAGCGGGTCGCCACCCTCCGCATACCTTCCTCCCCATCCGGAAGGGATGCTGCAGGCCCCAGTCACTGGACAGGAAAATGGGTCCGGTCACTGGGCGTAAGTGGGGGTCTCCCACTGGCCGCCCGCACGGAACAGGCACGATGTGGCGGGTCCCGCCTAAGCATAGGACTGGCTTGCATCGGTCGGCCGCGCTGGGGAAAGCACAGGATTCTAGATATCCTTTTTGCCCCAGCCGGCTTCTTGATAGCAGTCTTCATCAGATAGCTTGAGAAAATAAAAAAGCGGTAGTAAAAATCTGAACCGCAGGTCCCATAAGGGAGCCAGGTCAACTCCTTGCACTAGGCATAATAAAACTGATATGCAGAGCAGGGGGATTATATGGGAAAGAGGACGGCCCCCTGGGAGGGGCCAGCTTGCTTTCTTTTGCCTAGTTAACTCCTAATAGGATCTGCATATAACCCACGTCAATGAAGAGCTGCGTCTGTCAGTGAACGTAGGAGAAACAGGCTTTTCTGAATATATTTTAATATATGTATAGTGGAAAGCAATTTTCACCAGGTACTGAACTGAGCAACACATTAGATAGTTAGGTTGTAATAGGAGAAAAAAAAAAAAAAAAAAAAACACACACCATACGTGACATGTTCATGTCTAGTTCAGCCAATAAAAAAAAATAAAATAAAAAATAATAGTTTCTACGGTGCACAGCTCAATGCCATGACAACAAGGCACCGCCACCTGCAACATCTGAATCAAAGAGAGATGTTTCTGTGGCACTCCAGCCCCCGATGCTCACCATGAGCTCTCGGAATTAAATGCTGCAAAAAGTGCTGTGCACCATCTACCCCATTTAAAGATGCTGTGCTCACCATCATGCCAACAAGGAATAAAGTCTATGTGCAGTGTTTAAAACTGAGGGAGCGGACATCTGGTGATGGCGGAAGCAAGCAACAGGGCAGGCCGGGGAACTCTGCTATGGGAGTTTTGGACAGGCTTCTGCAGGGGTACATAATACAATCTGCCTACAAGAATGTGTTTTGATCTAAAGGGACAGATTTTTTGTAAAGTGGATTGACCATTTGAGTAAAGAGCATACTACGCCCCCACCAGTCCTGGAGTAAGCAGGGTGAGGTGAGGAGAGGAGACCTGGCCTGACAGAACGTCCCCAGCCCCTGTACCATGTATACACATAAGAAATACAAATCACTTATGTGTATTTAGCTGTCTGCATGGAGTAAATCCACTTCCTTCCCCTCCCCCCAATTCCTCCTGGTCACTGGCCTACAGGTGCAGCGCTCGCCTCCACATACCAGGGACCAGTGAAAGGCCATCCGTGACATCACCTCGCCATGCTGTGCACCATCTCCAAAGAAGGAGTATCCCGAGTAGGAGGGAGTGTCCACGGTGGCAACAGCCAGCGTAGGCGGTGATGGGGCGAGGTGGGCATGGTTAGAAGGGCAGAGGGAATGATGCAACATGCTGTGGTGCCCGCCCTCTCTTCCGCACTGTTACCTGCAGTATCCAGAATTGTGCCGCATGCGGCTCGGTACCCTGCTAATGCCGTGCTGCTAGTTCCGCCTCGGACACAGGCTCACGGGGCAGCTGCTCCCTTTGCCCACATTAAAGACTGAACTGACTGACTGAAGAACCCTTTCCGTATGTGGAGATAAAATCTCTTTTGCCCCAGACACAAAGGGTGTCCCCTTATCCTTACTTGAAAGTGAATAACTCTACACCAAGTTTGCTATATGGACCACTTCCGTATGTATACATGGCGATCACATCCTTCGTTAATCACCTCTTCTCAAGAGAATAGCGTGCCTCAATATTCAATTTATACCAATTGCACTCCATGTACAAGAAATCCAAGAGATACAACCTCATAGATCATAGTTCATATTTTCACATACAATGGGGTCCTACTGTACAACTGTTAGCAAAGGGCCTTTAGTCCACGAAGAACCATGAGCAGAGGCTCAACCATCCTCTACAAAGACCTCCAGAAATAGGGACCCATACATGTTGGCTTCCAACTCTTCTTTCCAATTTTCAAACATTAAAAAGTGTAAACACAACACTCAGAGATAAACACTATGGTCATAGATGGAGGTGTCATTCATTATTGCTATACAGCTACATTTCTTAGCACTGGTAAACAGTCACAGATAAAGGCTATTGAAGGATACAACTGTCTAAAGTCGGCCATATATGGATCAAAATTCGGCCAGATCAGCAGGAAGCAGCTTATTTCAGTTAACGTATGGGCAGGGAGGTTGTACAGACGGCGATCTACTATTACCGTACAACCACCTTGTCAAATTTTCCCCACTCAAAGTGGTCCTAAAGTCATGATGTGCACAAGACTAGTGGCTCCCTCCTCATTGGCTCCCGCTGCCATCAAATGCTGTGACACAGGAGCAGGGTAATATGCAGAAAGGGTGGCTCGGAGGTGAGCACACACAGGTGCACCCATGGTAAGCGGCTTTCTATGGAGGCACCCAATGAAGAGGAGAGGCCTGGAGCACTGGCGAGGGACCCAAGAAGAAGAGGATCAGGGCAAAATCATTGCAGAGTAGGTAAGTATAGACAAGTTTGCTATTTTAATAAAAAAACACAAAAGGTCTAATACTTTAATCTGCTCTGAAAGCTACAGCCTGCAATGGTGATCACTGTATTCTGACAGAGGGAAAGTATCCAGGGAAGATACCGGTTGATCAAAAAAAAAAAATTCCTTACTCGTCAATGGGATGCCTAAGAGAAGTGCTTAGATAAGACAGCGCATAGCTGGTTCATGCATTGTTTTTATCTTTCAGTACACTTTAGCAAAAGCTGAGCAGAAAGCAATTTAAAATAGATTTGGGTTGTTTAAGGGCTTCTATACATTTACTCCTATCATTAGCTAAAGATACTCAAGACCAGTCAAAAGTAAAGATACCAGCACCGGCTAGTATATCCACGAACACAAATGGCTGCCTTGGGCAAACATTCTTGCTTAGAGGCCTGTGCAAAAGGCTTTCTAACCTGCCCGATGTCTATCTAATGAACTTCAGCCATCCTCAGACATTAGACAGTTTATCTGGCTGTCAGATTGTCTAATACCTTTTTACTGGCTCTCACTGCCACATAAAACAAGGTATATCTGCTATTAAGCCAGTCACAACCCCTTTAATATCTTCCCTGGCTGCACAGCTTCAGTTTCTTGCAGAAAGAAAGAGTAGGCGCAGCTTTTGTGTTTCTTCTATAGCTGGAAGCCACAGCAGGCAATATTTCCTAACTCTGCAATCTAAAATAAGATCTCACAATATCTAACTCACCATAATAAAAGGATGTCTGATGGTTGCCTATATAAACAATTGTAACCTCTCAGAAAAACAATTGGAAGATCACCTACCTCCAGATGCGATGTAGAATCCACTGGGAGCATATTTGGCAACAACCACTTGATGGGGATGTTCAGTGTAGACATCGGCAATGGCTGGGTTCTGTCAAGAAAGCACAAAGGGAATATCTACAATGTAAATTTCTATATAGCACACTGCAGGGTGAGCAGCTGCTTGAGAGCGAAAAACAGCACAACATCAAATTTTACAGCATTTAGTAACATGCTTTGTGAACAGCAATAAATACCTTGTCCCAAGCCCAAACCCAAAGAGCGTAAATACTTTCTATGTATACAAACCTAGATATCCAATGCAGCGAAATATAGGCACAAAAATGTGCACTTGTGTTTTTTTGCCCCATATTTTAAGACTGCTGTGTGAAACCAACTTACTCCATATCCATATGCAGTGACTGGTTAAAACATCACTCAAAGTGTCACTAAATCCACATCATAAAAAATTAATAAATGATGTATTACAAAAAAATGATGTATTCTGCAAAAAACCTTGTTGATCCTGCTGCTCTCCATGTCCCTCTTCTGTCCAAATCCCCAACACAGGACGTTTTTGCAGCAGCTCCTAGGGGCGTCTGGCTTTTGTCCTGCCTCTAAACTCCCCTGCATGTTAGTCTAGGTGTCCACACACAGACTTAGCAGCATTTAGTGGCAGAATTTAGAGGCAGGAAAAAAAAAAAAAAACACCTCACTGCCAAATGTGTCCAGGATCAGCAGAGTCTGGACAGAAAATCACGCTTGAGGCTTGTAAACGTGTCTAAACACGAGTTAACGCTGGGGACGTTTAGCGCTTGAGCGTTAAAATATTTTAGTGTCCAAAATTATTCTGCCCATTGAAATGAATTACAGCCAAAGTGCTTGAGGCCTGTAAGCACACCTAAATGCTTGTAAAAGCGTTAGACACTTAAACAAGCGCCAGGCATTTTGTCTGCAAAAGACGCTTCTAGCGGGTGTGTGCATGAGGCTTTAGTGGATTAACATCTAGCTCCTGCCTAAAATCCAAACACAACTTTCTTTATTAAAGAAGTCTATCATTAAACAAAACTGAAAAAGCTCTGATGGAAGCAGTCATTCCGCAAATAATGTATCACATAATAGCACTTTGACAGATCACCTTCGCTGGTATTTCAGCTACAGACACCTCAAAAGCAGAACCTGTATCACCGCATGACTTTATATAGATTATACCCTTGTCTCAGCCACTATTCACATTGTCATCCTGAGACATGGAGGCCCAATGGAGACAAGCAGCTTCTACATGCTGCTGATTGCACAACAGAGTAGGTGTGCACATATTTAAACCGCTGTGACAAGTACTAATGGAGCATGTAAGCTAAGGACATAATCAATATGAAGTGTAAGAAAAGCTAAACTTTGTTAGTAATTCATCAGCCTAGGTTCACATTGATGCGATTTGACATGTCAAAAATTGCATGCCAAATCAGTGGCTATTGCCCGCAATGACACCGGCCGTCGCACAGATTCCCAAAAGTAGTTTCTGTACTACTTTTGGCGATTTCAGGTGTGATTTCAATAGACATCTGTGCAGGAAACCACACAGATGTCTATCAAGTAGCACCTGAAATTGCGCTGACCTTGCTATTTTTAAATCACACTACTTCAAGTGAAGTAGCGCAATTTCAAAGTAGCATCAATGTGAACCAGGGCTCAGCTAGAATTATTCACTGGCAATTTTTGTGCTCTCCTTCAAAGTAGAACTACAGGCAAAAACTAAATGCACAGCTGAAATACATTTAGAGGAGCCGTTTTTAAATAGATAGACACTGCACTAAACATTTAGGAAAAAAAGTTTGCTGCAAAGACCCAGCATACCTACCCCTCCAGTGGCCCATATCTTCTACAATCCTTCCATTCCAACACTGCAGCCTCTGTTAGACCTACAAGTTAGGTTGCAATACCGTTTTATTATCGGCGAGCACGGTTACTGATACTAGAGCTCAAGTACTCGCCGATCTGGATTCCTTTGTGGTGCGATTTGAGCCCATATAAAATTAAATGGGCTCAAATCAAACCGCAGAGTACACGAGTACCCCGATGTGCACTGTGGTTCCATCCTCTGAACCCTACATGACACAGCAATGATGTAGGGGTGGGAGAGTAGAACTACGGCACAGTGAAAAACAGAGGATCCAACTTTTCTTGGAACTATCAAATGTCAAAAAGCCTTTTGGAGGCTGATGTGCTAGAACAGAGGAAAGATCAAATACATGGGCTTTACATGGACCATTTTTGCCATAAGTCTGGTGCAACAACAGTGGCATTAAAGCCCAATTGCAGGATATTAGCACTGTTTAAATTTCATTTTTGCCCTGAGTGGGGCTGTAATAGCCAAAGGATTCAATTTATCCAATTTTTTCATCAAAAGCACGTCCCAGGATTCAGGGCTATTAGATGTATTTTAAAGACTTCTAGATGTGTGACTGTAGCCCAGAGGCGAGTTTAGGATTAATATATAATGCAATTGGACAGGTGAATAACTGTGCTTTGGATTGATGAATAGGTTCACTTTATGTAGCACACAAGTGGGAATGGCTGCTTCCATAAAAAAAGTCTAAAGCATACACACTGCTTTGTGACCAATTCCTTTTAAAGATGAATTCCAGGTATGGATACTTTATACATCATTAGTATATTGGACCAAGGTAACTAGGTACTGTAAATGCACCATACCTGGATGACCCCTGTAAGCTGGAAATCACTGAAGACACCACTCCACCTGCTTCCAGGTCTTGCCCTACCACATCAACACAGGAGGGCTGCCACTTGGTACAGGCACTATTTAGAGAATGCTTTGCATTTCCAGAATGAATGCAGTGTTCTCTGATTGGATGAGATGGACAGCGTGACATCAAGCCACCTCATCCAATCAGAGAACATTTTGCAATCATTCAGAAAACGCAAAGCATTGTCTAAATCATTTTCTCAACCAGGGTTCCCTGGAACCCTAGGGTTCCTCTAGAGGTTGCTTGGGGTTCCTTGAGCAAGTTCCCACTGACACCATTGATCTTTTTAGATATCTGTAAGGAGGCAATTCATCCCAATGGCCACAAGGGTATAGAGCACTCTTCCCACTGACCATCATACTAATGTATCATGAGTTGAAAATATAGTAATTTTTAGCAGGGGTTCCCTGAGACCGGAAAGTTATTTCAAGGGTTCCTCTGTTGAAAAGGTTGAGAAAGGCTGCTCTAAAAATGGTCCCTGTGCAGAGTGGCAGCCCTCCTGTGTTTAGAATGCAACATGGCAGCCACTGGGCACGGGACCCAGAAACAAGTAAAGATCACTGGAGTAGCAGAATTTACTTCTGTGATTTCCCGTTTCCAGGGATATCAGGCTGGGTATGGTACAGTATATACATTGTTACATTGATCAAAGTGGGACCAATGTAACCATCCATACCTGAAATCCTGAAACCAGTCAATAAAAGTAAAATGCTGGAAGCCTGGTTTGCTGTCCTCTTGAAACTTCAATCAGTAAAATAAAACTTCTGATCTCTATGATCATTCTAGGTTAGTAACTCAAAAAGCAATTAAAAAGGCATAACATGACCTCAAGGCAATCAATGTTTCAGGAGATCAGGACAGCTATCAGATGTTTTCAGCAAATACTGTAGACAGATTTGGTGATCACATACATCCAGCATGTAAGAGCATACAGATGAATCAAAAGCTCTAGTGCGTCAACACAAAAATACAGAGTAGGCAGCATGCATTATTCATTTCTCATTTCCAGAATTAAACCTCCGTTTTGTGAACATGCTATATAAAAATCCACAACCCATCGACCAATTATTCCCAGACTGTGTATAAAACCCACACAACAAATAGTTTTTAAAAAGCATAATAGATCCATAGCAACACGCACAGTCCTATCTATGGTCTTTATAAATTCAAGGGCAAAAACTGAATAAAAACATTACACAGCAATGATAATCTATAAAATGCAGCAACCACATTTCAGAAGTCACACAAGAGAGATGACTGCTGATAAGTTGCTCTGGGTTTAGTCGGTCTTTTGCTTTATACCACAAACATGGCAGAGATGTCTTGAAAAAGACTGAAGGAAATCTGCCTTATTGCCAGGAACGACCAACAATAGCAGATACCTTATACCTGGAGTTCAACTGCAACCACGGTCCCTTCCCTTTAAATGACGTAAGTACCGGCAGCAACGGATAAAGGACACAACACGAACACCTTCTGCTGCTTGTACTACGCCGCGTCCACAGAAGGGCAACGGCCATAAATCGCAGGCTAAGCCTCAGGAGTTACTGGTCATCTTTTTCTGTATTAAAGTGGTAGTAAACCCTGGAATGTTAGGTTTACCTACAGGTAAGCTTATAATAAATCTTACCTGTAGGTAAAATGAACATCTCCTAAACGTGCGCAGTTTAGGAGATATTCCTGCGAGCAGCAGCCAATGCCGTCACCGGCGCATGCCCTTGCCGTTCCCTCAGAGCTGTGTGCCACTTCCGAGACTCCCGCACATCATTGCAGCTCCGCAAATCAGACGCCCCAGATCCCGGAAGGAAGAGCGGGTGAAGATGGAAGTCTCGGCAGTGGTGACAGTGTGCTGCTGGAAGGCTTAGTTTTAAGCCAAGTCTTTCATAACGTGCTGGTATGCAGTGCGGTGCTTCTATGCACCACAGAGTTCATTCCTTTGATTACTAGAAACGCTGTATCTTTTTGCTTCTTTTATAAGCAATGATCTCAGTCTGCCCAGATAGTGAAAGACTCAAGTCACTGAGACTTAGAAAAAGATTTCTGGGGAGACTTCAGACGACTTGCATTGGCTTCTATTACAGTCAAGTCGCACTCAGTAACCCCGCAAGTCTGTCTCCCATTAACTGCACTGAAAATTGCGGTAATGCATGGTGGAGATCGCAGATGGGGGGGGGGTGAATCGAGGTTGCGATTTTATTACGATTAAAGTGTCACTTACCTGCAAACGAAGCCTGCGATGTCCAGCGCTGTCCACTGTGCAGGCAGCATCCATCTTCAGCCCCTCTTCCTTCCGGGGCCACAATTTCTGGCTCTGACTGGCCGGAGTCGTGTGACGTCACTCCCGCGCATGCGCACAGGAGCCGCCAGTCGCGGTACGAACAAAGTGAAGAAACGGCTCAGCTGGCCGTTTCTTCACTGCGCATGTGCCAAATGATGTCGGCAATGGCAGTACACTGTATATCTCCTAAACTGTGCAGGTTTGGGAGATATGCAGGGCACCTACAGGTAAGCCTTATTATAGGCTTACCTGTAGGTTAAAGTGGTTGTCACGGGTTGACAACCACTAATCATGCAGCTCTACTATTTAGCTAAACATAGCGCTTATAAAAGCGCCTCAAAATACCCCCCCCCTCCCCAACAATGTGAAATCCCTGAGTGCTTTCACACTGGGGGGGTACGATTGCAGGGTGTTACAAAAAGTCCTGCAAGCAGTATCTTTGAAAACAATGGGCAGCGCTTCCGAAGTGGCTGCACACCACGGCGCGCCGGCACTTTCAACCTTGTTTTAAACCCCTTGTGGGGGGTTAAAAGCGCCGTGCTCCCGCCTGCATAGCGGCGCCATAGCTATAACACTGAAACTAGCGGGGATTTACCGCTACCAACTGCCCCAGTGTGAAAGTACCCTTACTGTGACCAAAGCAGAGAATCAAGAAAAGAGTTCCCTGCTCCAGGTGTACAGGCTCACACACTGCACTCACCCTGGAGTGCCTGCCATGGCTCGTCCCCGCAAAATCCAGAAGTCAGAAAAAAGGCGGCACATCCAGTGTTTCCAAGGCTTTATTAGGGTCACAGTGGCACTACAGATACCAGCATACAATCATGTCCATAGACGCATTTCACACATCCTCCGTGTGCTTAATCATTAAGATTATGCACGCGGAGGATGTGTGAAACGTGTCCACAGACATGATTGTATGCTGGTATCTGTACTGCCACTGTGACCCTAATAAAGCCTTGGATACACTGGATGTGTTGCCTCTTTTGTGACTCCAACACAAATAGAGGTTGCCTGTGAATTTGTGCAGCCGTCTGTTAATCTATTTATAGCAACCGCCTCCGACACGCACTTCAATCTCCGGGTCTCAGAGAGCTTGTCAAAAGTTATCAGGCTGGTAACAGAACAACGGAGCAGGACAGAGCTACTAAACACAATGCTTTGAAGAGAGTTAAGAAAAAACACTGCAGATATATGTGCCCAGCTCAAATTTCATGAATCGGGTTTACATCCACTTTAATGCATTCTATGCATTAAGGGGAAATGCCTTCATTGCGGCTACTCCCCCCAGAGCCCCCTTTTTCTTACCTGAGCCCATCCTTTCCAGCCAAGTGCACAAGCCCAGCGATCCCAGCTGCTGTCTCGGGTCCTCATTTGATAGATTGAAAGCAGCAGGAGCAATCGGCTTCTGCTGCTGTCAATCAAATCCAGTGATGCGGGGTGGGGGCGGGGCAGAGTCCCGCTGTCTGTGTCAATTAATGCACAGTCGAGAGTCAGACGCGCACCTGCACAAGTGCCCCCATGGAAAGCGGCTCTTTATGGGGGCACCCGATGAAGGGGAGGAGCGCCAGCGGGGCACCCAAGAAGAGGAGGTTCGGGGCTGCTGTGTGCAAAATGGATGTAAATTATAAGAGAAATACAAGGGTTGCCATTGCTGGCTTCTTCCTGAAAGTATTTTGCCTGTCTATAATACAAACTATCTGCCTTCAAATACTTTGAGTCACTGACAGAGAAAAAAGTAACAAACATTCTCCCATGAAAGGCTCCATATAAGAAAGGATTTCAAGTACAATCACTAAAGCTGGGTTCACGCTGATGCTAACTGGATGTGGGCTTCCCCTTGGCGCGGCTACGTTGCGGTCGCGGAGCGGATTGCACAAGGGTCCTGTGCGTCTTTGGCTGCATTTTAGGTTTGAATGAACGTGAAAATTTGGGCCTGAAACAGAAACAGGTACGCATCGTGCCCCTGCTGTGACCCGCATCCGAAGACAGTGTGTACCCAGCCTAAAGGAAGCATTTGAAGATACCTCTTTGTGGTACAACATGAAAGAGTGCAAAAATCCTGTAAAAATACTTTCCCAAAAATAATTGAAAAGTAGTACCTATTGAAGACACTATATAGTTTACATTTAAATCACAGCATGTGGTATAGACATTTTCATGTGGCAAATCTTTTGAGTATAGATTTGCTCTGAGCACTGCAAGCAAAGTCTATTTCTGAATCACCAGTTACAAAAGATTCTCTGTACTGAACTCTAAGAATCAAATAACGCAGGAAAGTCAGGAGTGGCCATGACTCAGCAAACTTATGGTACATACATCCTACAGGCACCTGAAACACAATTAATGTGCTGTAAAGTCATTGAGATCATGCCCTGCTCCATGGAGTAATTGCTTCTATAAAGTAAACAAGTTCATGCATGTCCCCATTCCATCTTTCCATAGATACAGTCATCTCATGCAACTGCTGCTCTCCAGCGTATATCCATACAGAGGTACTGAATCCAGGACTGGGGGGGGCAGATTGGTCTGTTAAGCGTTTTTTTTTTACCTGGAATCTGTCCTCTGACTTGAATAGAAGTGTCTGTACCGAGCCCCATGCCAAGGTACAGATATGGACCTTCAACGCAGCAAATATTGCAAAAGAAGGTTTTGAAAATAACTGTTCTATATGGTCACTCAATCTGGGCATCAAAGGGCACCATTAAAAAGGTGAACTATTGTCTACCTGCCCTTTGTACAGTTTGCTTATGTGCTACAGAGGACAGAGGCAGCACCCTCTAGGTAGTGAGGTGTTAAGAGTGAGGTTTATTTCTTTGGCAAAATTAGGCAGGCCTAGCTGGCTGCTAGGCCTGTTTGTTTTTATTCTGGGCTGGGAGTGGCTCAGGGTAGTAGCTGGTGACTCACAGGTGGTGTCACTTCTCAATTAGCTCCCCTTTTTTTCTAGAAGGAAGGATGGAGAAGCGAGGTGGAGCTGCCTGGGGTATTCTAAGGAGCCCTGACCAATCCCCAACTTGGATTGGCAGGGTGCAGGCCTCCTTAAATACCTGAGGTCAGCCCAGCTAGGGAGGAGTTGTCAGGTGGAAGAACTGGGAGATGGAGTACTAGGCTGTCGGGGAGCTCCCCAGACTAGGGGGGTGACCTTGGGCCTGGGTGCAGGACACAGCCCTTCAAGAAAGCATGAAGGTTCTGGACAGGAGGCACAGGAAGAGCGAGAGGGGACAGCAGGAGCTATTACTGCTGGGCAAGTCTTCAGGAGGGATCCACCGGTCACAGCCAGGAGGGCTGGTGAGTGACTTGTGCAGTCAGGAGGACTGAGGAGGCACGCCTAGGAGGATGCAGAGCCAATGGCGTGAATTGCAGTGTCATGCGCAGTGGAGCTAGGGAGCTGCGGCCAGGAAGGCTGGCAGTGCCTGAAGAGGGCTGACTAGGGTCAGTAGTCCACATAGGACAGCTAACATCAGAACTTTTTATTTTGCAACACAATAAAAGGCCCACGGTCCCTGCCTGTAATAAGGCATTTTGCTAAGGCCTGGCCGAAATCAGTGTCAGGCCTAACCACATTGCTAGCTGTGCCTGAAGTGCTATGCCACGTACACACGGTTCGACAGTCGTATACAACAGGTCGTACGAACGACCGTTGTATGCGAAATTGATTATTAGTACGCGCGATTAGAACAGCCGACGTACGACGGTCGTACAACGGGATGAGCAAACTAGAAAACTGGTCGTACCAACAAGCGGTCATACGACCGTTGTATCGGGTGTACAGAGAAGTTGGTCCAACAAGTTGTATTGTGCAAAACACGCATGCTCAGAAGTCAGGAACGGCCAGACACAAAATTACATGCACCTGAACTTTCTCTTTATACGTTCATAACACGTCACTACGTTCAGCTTGGTCGTACGATTGTGTAGTGCATCTCAGTATGCAAGATACAACAGCCAACATAAGATTTGGTCCGTTCGGTTGTACGACCCTCGAACCGTGTGTACGAGGCTTAAGAGTTGTGCTGGAGAGAGAGGAAGCCTAACAGTCTGCAAGCAAGTGTTGTTCTGAAGGAGAAGTGTGTACAGTGTCTGTACATAGTTGTCCCAAGCTAATTGCTATCCATTCTACACAGAAGAATTTTCAACACAGAAAAATTTTGCTAAAGGTTTTTTTTTTAAAAAAATGACTGTTCTACATGGTCATCCAATTGTCAAAAGGCCATAATGTAGAGATAAAAAGGTGCTACAACCCAATGATATGCAAGAATCACCCAGACCTGATGGGTGTATGATGAGCAGTCGCATAGCTGCAGGTACAATCATAAAAAGGAAGGCAATCCACTACTCTGTAAATGCTCTTTAAAAATCTTCACATTTATGGTTTCTGCACAAAAGACAAAATATCGATACAGCAGTTGTTAACGCATTTCAGCCTTGTCAGCCTCATTATATAAAAAAGGCAGACAAGGCTGAAACACATTAACTGCTGTATCAATATTGGGCCTTTTGTGAACAATAAATTTGAAGATTTTTAAAAAGCATTTACGGAGTGGTGGATTTTCTTCCTTCACAAATTGTCAAAAGGCACCTTATAAAAAAGGTGGACACTTGTCTACTTGGCCTTTGAACAGTTTGCATAAGTGCTACAGAAGACAACAGGAAACATGAAGCTAGGCCTAGCCCCTCTACGCAAATACACCAACCAATTGTGACCAACCACATCTTTACCATGACCAAGGAAATGAGAACCTCGACAACCTCCTAAAGAGCCTCACGCTATTAGGAGAGGGATCCCTGCAAATTTAGGGAATACCTTGGGGACCCCCAGGTCACCAGAAGTAGGTCTCCCATTGGAAGGTTTCCCACTTTACTTTTCTGGGGACAACTAAAATTTGGGATGTTCTTTTACTTTCAATGATAAATGGCAAACCGGACAAATAGAGAGGGTGCATCTCCCCAACAGGGGCACACACCGCAATAAATACTGACTCAACTCTATGCAAAAAAACAACAAACTCCACACACACCTTTCAGAAGACAGTCCCACAGAGAACGTTTGGATTTTGTGAAAGGCCAGCATGCACTTTATGGATCAGGGATGGCTGAGTGACCCTGGAACAGGTCTATGTTTAGAGGATGATGCAGCGTGAAATACACATCCAGCGACTCCCTTACCTCAATATTCCGGATGATAACACATTTCCCATTCGTGTACAGAAAGTTCTTGCCCTTCGGATCTCCTCCAAGAATTTTGGCCACTCCTCTTTCCATCTGAGGAAGGCTGGCATACACACTTTCTGCAAAGGAGGAAAAAAAAAAAAAACGAGCGGCCCATTAAAATATGAATTATTCATGAACTGCTCACTAAATAACTATAATACACATGTGGGAAATACCCAGAATGCAGAGTTGTACTTAAAATGAGAAAGGGGAGAAAAATGGACGGGACTTTGAGGCACCAAAAGGCACTAGGATTTGAAAAGGTAAAAGAATTTTGATACAAATGTTTAAAATCTATAAAAACAACACAATGGATCAATTTGAAACATGTAATACAAATGTTAATACTGTGTCACAACATTACTCCAACGTTTCGACTATTCCAGTCTTCTTCAGGGAGTTATTTCTTGTTGCTTTAAAAAGTGAACAGGAATTTGCTTAGCACATGATGAGAGAGAGAGGGAGAGGGAGAGAGGGAGAGGGAGAGGGAGAGAGAGGGAGAGAGAGGGAGAGGGGGAGAGAGGGAGAGAGGGAGAGAGGGAGAGGGGGAGAGAGGGAGAGAGGGAG
>BLSH010390373.1:574161-588469 GCA_018402905.1 Glandirana rugosa
TATATTCACGGCGGATAGTCACGTGTAATCTCAACTCGCTTGGAGACCTTCAAGCCCAAGACGACCAGGCAGGCTTGAAACCCTGTTTCAGGCCCAGGCCCAGGCCTGCCTTGGGCTTGCTAGCGTGCCTGTTACTTGGGGTAACTTTAGTTACCCCTGGGCTTGAAAATCCGTGTTTTTACCGACATTGTTTCAGGACCTTTCGGGATCTCCCGACGTTTTCCTTCATTTTACCCCCATTCCCATCCCGTTCACGGGATGTTTTTTTACCCCTGTCCCTTTATTGAAATTTATAAAAATTTTTTTATTGTTCATTGTCCGTGCGATCGTTCGGGTTCCGTCCGGACCCGGACCCGGACTTTGTCCCAAAGTTCGGACGGACCAGCAGAACCCGAACTTCCAGAGGTTCGCTCAACTCTAATGTGCACTGATAGGCGGCACTTATATGTGGCAATGATAGGCAGCACTAATAGGCAGCAATGATGGGCACTGATAGGCGCATTCATATGTGGCAATCATGGGCACTGATAAGCGGCATTGATATGTGGCATTGATAGGCACTGATAGGCGGCAATGATGGGCATTGATAGACGGCACTGATATGTGGCAATGATGGGCACTGATAGGCGGCACTGATAGGCAGCAATGATGGGCACTGATAGGCGTTACTGATAAGGAGGGGGGGCACTGATATAAGGGGACTGTGAGCTAATGGAGGTCTCTAAGGGGGGTGGTGCTGATCTAATGGTAGATTACCAACCATTAGATCAGCAGTGAGTACCCCCCTTGACTGCATTCACACCTGAGCGTGTCGTTTTCAGGCAGAAAGTCTCACAATTTTACTGTGATTTTTACCGCGATTTTGCCACGTTTTTGCCGCGATTTTGTACAGGTCAAATGTCACCAATGTAAAAAGCAGAAAAACGCCCAAATCTGCCTGAAAAATACTTCCAGAACTTGTTTGAGCTTCAGGCGTTTTCAGGCTTTTGGCTTCAGGCGTTTTGGAGTGGAGATGTGAACCATCTCTATAGCAAATCATTGATTATTTTCCCCTCCAGTGTTTTGTAGCTTCAGGCTTCAAGCTACAAAACGCTCAAGTGTGAATGGGACTGAGGCCCCCATTAGCTCACAGTTCCCTTATATCAGTTCCCCCCACCCATTTTCTTAGAAACTTCCAGAGATCAGAGACCACCACCCCCCCCTTATATCAGCGCCCCCTGCCCTCTTTGAAATATCTATTCAGATTGCCTTACCAGCGGGGGGAGCCACTGCAAGCATGGAGGGAAGCGTGAGAGCGGAGCTGGGAGGTGCAACCAATAACCTCAAAGGAGATCATCATGGTGGCGGGGGGGTGGGGTACGAGAGCCGCCGAGTGGGGGAGAACTGAGGTGCAGCCAAAAGGAGTCCTCACTGGGTTGAGGATAGCCCATTGAGTGAAGCGCAGTGCTGGAACTTGGTCCGGCACTAGCTCCATCCCTAGGAGTCAACAGATTTACTAGATGGATAGATGGATCCAATCCGGGGACAAAACCAGGGACAGACTTGGTCTGGGGACTGTACCCTCAGTTTGGAGACTGTCCCCGGAAACCGGGGACGTCTGGTCACCCTAACCTACTGGCCAGTGCAGCATTTCCCTCATTGTTATTTTGTACATTCTTAAAGATGGATGCCTGTACCATAAAAATATATTACAAACTTTACTTTTTTTTTTTAATTAGTGAATTGGCCTTAATGATTTCTCTCAATTTTTTGCTGTATTTACCTCAAATGTTTATTTAATTAGTGGTATCTACCTCGCATATTCACTGAACTTGCAGTATTTACCTCACATGTTTACTGAATTTGCAGTATTTACCTCACACAATATTTGATCAAATTTGAATTATTTACCTCACGTATTTACCAAATTTATTGGCTTTAATTATTTAGCTAAATTTTTTGTGGCATTTACCTCACATGTTTATCAAATTAGTGGTATTTACCTCACATATTCACTAAATTTGGGGTATTTACCTTACATATTTATTGGATTTGCAGTATTTACTTCTAATTTGATATTTTAGTTTGATGAATTGACTCATTATTAGGGATAGTCATAAGTTTGACTCGAACATCGGGTGTTCGCTTGTTTGCAGAACAGTGAACATTATGGGGCGTTTGCGGCAAATTAGAGCGCTGCAGAACACCTCATAATGCACTGCAAGATCGCACTATATTGACAGCTAATGATTGGCCAAAGCCTGCACCTGACCTGCATGCTTTGGCCAATCACAGCGCGATCTGCTGCGAGAGCCATGATTGGCCAAAGGCAGGTTCCATGCTGCACACTATATAAGGCTGCTTAAACAGCGGCCGTATGTAGTGCGATAGTGGACGGGAGATTGAGAGAATTTGAGCTAGATTAGGCAGGTTAGTTAGTGGTGTGCAGACTGTGTATCAATATATATACAGTGTAGTGTATACTGTATACAGTATCTCACAAAAGTGAGTATACATCCCTCACATTTTTGTAAATATTTTATTCTATCTTTTCATGTGACAACACTGAAGAAATAACACTTTGCTACAAGGTAAAGTAGTGAGTGTACAGCTGGTATACCGTAAATTTGCTGTCCCCTCAAAATAACTCAACACACGGCCATTGATGTCTAAACCACTGGCAACAAAAGTGAGTACACCCCTAAGTGAAAATGTACAAATTGGGCCCAATTAGCCATTTGCTCTCTCTGGTGTCATGTGACTCATTAGTGTTACAAGATCTCAGGTGTGAATGGGGAGTAGGTGTGT
The DNA here is from genome assembly GCA_018402905.1 of Glandirana rugosa. Lineage (NCBI taxonomy): Eukaryota > Metazoa > Chordata > Amphibia > Anura > Ranidae > Glandirana > Glandirana rugosa. The sequence goes on from BLSH010390373.1 coordinate 576,949, forward strand.
TAAATTTGGTGTTATCATTTTCACTCTCTCATACTGGTCACTGGAAGTTAAAAATGGCACCTTATGGCAAAGAACTCTGAAAAAAAGATTTGGTGCTCTACATAGAGATGGCCTAGGCTATAAGAAGATTGGCAAGACCCTGAAACTGAGGTACAGCACGGTGGCCAAGACCATACAGTGTTTAACAGGACAGGTTCCACTCAGAACAGGCCTTGCCATGGTCAACCAAAGAAGCTGTGTGCATGTGCTCAGCATTATATCCAGAGGTTGTCTTTGGGAAATAGTCATATGAGTGCTGCCAGCATTGCTGCAGAGGATAAAGGGGTGGGGGGGTCAGCCGGTCAGTGCTCAGACCAAACTCCGCACACTGCATCAAATTGGTCTGCATGGCTGTCGTCCCAGAAGGAAGCCCCTTCTAAAGATGATGCACAAGAAAGGCCGCAAAAAATTTGCTGAAGACAAGCAAATGAAAGACATGGATTACTGGAACCATGTCCTGTAGTCTGATGAGACTAAGATAAACTTTTTTGGTTCAAATGGTGTCAAGAGTGTGTGGTGACATCCAGGTGAGGAGTACAAAGACAAGTGTGTCTCGCTTACAGCCAAGCATGGTGGTGGGAGTGTCATGGTCTGGGGCTGCATGAGTGTTGCTGGCACTGGGAAGCTACAGTTCATTGAGGGAACCATGAATGCCAACATGTAATGTGACATACTGAAGCAGAGCATGATCTCCTCCCTTTGGAGACAGGGCTGTAGGGAAATATTCCAACATGATAACGACCCCAAACACACCTCTAAGACGACCACTGCCTTGCTAAAAAAGCTGAGGTTAAAGGTGATGGACTGGTCAAGCATGTCTCCAGACCTAAACCCTATTGAGCATCTGTGGGGCATCCTTATACAGAAGGTAGAGGAGCGCAAGGTCTCTAACATCCACCAGCTCCGTGATGTCTTCATGGAGGAGTGGAAGAGGACTCCAGTGGCAACCTCTGAAGCTCTGGTGAACTCCATGCCCAAGGGGGTTAAGGCAGTGCTGGAAAATAATGGTGGGCACACAAAATATTGACACTTTGGGCCCAATTTGGACATTTTTTACTTAGGGGTGTACTCGCTTTTGTTGCCAGCGGTTTAGACATTAATGGCTGTGTGTAGAGTTATTTTGAGGGGACAGCAAATTTACACTGTTATACAAGCTGTGCACTCACTACTTTACATTGTAGCAAAGTGTCATTTCTTCAGTGTTGTCACATGAAAAGATAGAATAAAATATTTACAGAAATGTGAGGGGTGTACTCACTTTTGTGAGATACTGTATATACAGTTTATATATATATAAATATATATACACACACAGTGCATTCAGTGTAGAATATACTGTATATACAGTGCATTCGCCGGTGTACAGTATATAATACACTTTGGGCGGTGTATTAATATATACATACAGTCTAGTATATATATATATATATATATATATATATATATATATATATATACACATATGCAGTGCATTCAGTGTAGACTATATATACAGTGCATTCAGAGGTATACAGTATATAATACACTTCAGGCGGTGTATTAATTTATGTATAAACAGTCTAGTCAATTTTTAAAAAATTGGCATGGGGTCCCCCCAAAATTCATAGCAGGCCCTTCAGGTGTGGTATGAATTTTAAGGGGAACTCCGCACCAAAATAAAAAAAAAAGGTGTGGGGTCCCCCAAATCCATACCAGACCTTTATCCGAGCATGCAACCTGGCAGGCGAGGATAGGGGGTGGGGACAAGCAAGTGTCAGATCCTGCCCCCCCCCATGTGAATGGGTATCGTGTACAACCCATTCACCAAAAAATTTGTCAAAAAGTAAAAAAACAACAGGAGACAGTTTTTGACATTTTTTTTTAAAAAGTGTCCGGCGATGTACATCCATCATCAATCACGGCGTCGACGAACTGAAAAAAATAAAAAATAAAAAATGAAATAACGTCAAAAGTGCGCGGAGTCACCCGTTTACGTCACCACCCTTGCCTATATAAGAGCCGTCAAACCGAAGACAGCCCATTCAGCGAGTCGCCTCTGCAAGTGGCAGATGCATTTTTTATTTTTCGGTCCGTCGGCGCCGTGATTGGCGTTGGATGTACATCGGAGGATACTTTTTTAAAATTATTTTTTAATAAAGGAATTGTCCAAAACTGTCCCCTGTAGTTTTTACTTTTTTGACACTTTTTTGGTGAATGGGTAGGGGTACGATGTACCCAATACCCATTCACATGGGGGAGGGGCAGGATCTGGGGGCCCCTTGTTAAAAGGGGCTTCCAGATTCCGATAAGCCCCCTGCCTGCAGACCCCAACAACCACAGCCCAGGGTTGTCGGGAAGAGGCCCTTGTCCCCATGCCCCCCTGCCTCAAAGCACCCACCCCCCCCATGTTGAGGGCATGTGGCCTGGTATGGTTCAGGAGGGGAGGGCACTCGCTCGCCCCCCCCCATCCTGACCTCCAGGCTGCATGCTCGGATAAGAATCTGGTATAGATTTTGGGGTGACCCCCACGTCAATTTTTTCAAACATTTTGGCGTGGAGTTCCCCTTAAAATCTGGGGGGGGGGGACCTCACCCCATTTTTTTTCATTTATTGTTTATCTATATTGCCGGGAGCCAGCAATACATTACAGCCACAAGCAAGTTTAAATTACATTTTTCCTTTAGAAATGTAATTTTGCTGGGGCACTGTTCTACACATCACCCAGATGTGCCACTTTACAGGCAGACTAAGGGGACCCCCCAGGCACAATATTTAAAGGAACATTTAATTTTTATTGTTTCACTTTAAGCATTATTAAAATCACTGCTCCTGAAAAAACAATTGTTTTAAAAACTTTTTTTGCATTGATACATGTCCCCTAGGGCAGTACCCAGACCCCTATACACTTTTTATGGCAATAACTTGCATATAAGCCTTTAAAATAAGCACTTTTGATTTTTCATGTTTGTGTCCCATAGACTTTAATAGGGTTTGCATGTTCGCCAAAACTTTTTGCCTGTTCGCGTTGTTCTGGTGCAAATCGAAACGGGTGTTCGGCCCATCCTTACTCTTTATTTATCTTTTTTATTGCATGCAATATTTCCAGGAAAAACACAAATATTGCATGCAATAACTGTTCATAAATTTACGTCATAATCACTAACATGGCACTGCCAGTAAAAGTGAACGCACAGGCTGAACTAATTTATGATTTCATGTCTATGTAACCAGATGAATTGGAAGACATTGTCCGATTATACGAATGTAAAGGATAAGTTGACTTATTTAGGGGGAACATATAACATGTTCCAGCTTCTGCCCCCTCTCCGCCCGATCCCCCTCCCTGTGACAGAGGGTGGGGTTTCTTCTCCCCGCACCCACTGTCACTTTTATAAAATTGCGTGGCTGTGCGGGGCTCCGCTCACACAGCCAAGGCATTCATTCACAGGAATCTGTGAATGAAAAAACGACATATCTCGTTCTCCACCGTGGCAGACAGACACATAGTTTGAATGAACTGCGGGTGCAGTGATCAGCATGCCCATAATTCATTCACACTGCCTAGAGCTCTGAAAATGACAGCCTGTACAGTACAGAGGTACGAGCAACAGAGCTGCAGGCAGTGTGTGCAGGAGCCTGACAACTGCTGAGCGCGGGTGCAATACTTTGCAGGCTCCTGTTTTAAAAAATAATAGATGTACATTTTTTTTTACCTGCAAAAAGATGTGTATTTATTGTCTTTTATGGAAAGGTGAACTTAGCCTGGAACGTCACATGTTCCATGTTCCACGTGATTATTTCTATGTATTTTTTTTAAACCAGAAGGTTAAAATAAATTAGAATTGTGTCATGTTTTTAAAAATGTAATGTTGGGCTTAGTTTGGTATTTTTTTTTTTTAGTTTGGTATTTTTTAATAATGTATTTTTGGATGTGGTTTGTTATGTAAAAAAAGGGGGGGGGATAGGGGAGGAAAGTACATGAAAATCGTATTTCTCCTTGGAAATGTTCTCTTTTGGCAACTTGACAAGGGAATTCTGCCCAGCAACACACTACAGTCAGTCCCTAAATTATTAAAAAAAGGAACCACAGCTAAATTGCCATGATGTTCAAATGGGAATTTAATTTTGGAGGCTCTAATAATGTTAATAGAAGGTCCCAGGTATCAAAATGTCTGAAATAAAAACTGCCTGTATTGTCCTTTAGCAGATAAATGAATTTCAACTTTCAGATTTAAAGTGGTATTAAACCCAAAGCAAACATTTTATTATATTCTTAGAGGTGATGACTTCATTCATTTTCTTTTTTAGATTATTTTTCCTTTATTTTCACCTGATGATCTGACCAGTAAGTTTGTTGTTTTTAGAAAAAAGCTCTCCTGCAGGTGTAGTAGTTTAACCACTTGCCGACCAACCACTGTCGTTTTACGGTTGCAGGTCAGCTTGTTCCAGCGAATCGCCGTCATGATACGTCACTCGCGGGAACGTGTGGCTAGCAGAGGAGCCAATCAGCGGGTGTGGCGGACTCAGAAGTGTCCGATCTGTCCGCCGCAATATTGCAGTCCCGATAAAAATCGCAGATCACTGCCATTACTAGTAAAAAAAATTATAAAAATGCCATAAATCTATTCCCATAGTTTGTAGATACTACATTTTGCGCAAACTAATCAATATATGGTTATTGCGATTTTTTTTTTGTTACCAAAAATATGTAGAAGAATACATATTGGCCTAAACTGAGGAAGAAATTTTTTTTTTTACATTTTTTTTGGATATTTATAGTAGCAAAAAGTAAAAAATATAGATTTTTTTTTCAAAATTATCTTTCTTTTTTTGTTTAATAGCGCAAAAAATAAAAAACACAGATGTGATCAAATACCACCAAAAAAAGCTCTATTTGTGGGAAAAAAAGGACGTCAATTTTGTTTGGGTACAACCTCGCACAACCATGCAATTGTCAGGTAAACCGACGCGGTGCCGAATTGCAAAAAATGCCCTGGTCAGGAACTGGGTAAATCCTTCTGGGGCTGAAGTGGTTAATACAGGGATGTCCAAACTTTTTTCAAAGAGCGCCAGATTTGATGCACTGAACATGAGTGAGGGCCGACCATTTTGCCTGACATTCTTTGAACCATTAGAAGTCAATGCAAATTAACTATTTTATGCAAAGTTTATAACAAACTGCATACTTTTCATTTCATCACATGCAGTGCCATCGGGAGGGGGGGGGGGCTGAGGGTGGCTGGAGCCCCGAGTAGGTCCCAAAAAAGGCCCGGGTCTCGGGGCATTCAAACTGTATTATTAATCCCAAAACCCGAGCGAGTGGACGTTTAAAAAAAAAACTGGGGAGGCGGCGCCACATCCAGAAGCCGGGAGTGAGAGATGCGGACCGCGCTCGGTGCCCCGCTCACTGTCATCTGGGCTGAGCCGTGCTGTGTCTGAGGTCTGTGTTTGGAGGGGAGATTTGGAGGAGAATATAAATGAGTTTGAATTTGTATGCCAATTGTTCAGGAAGGGGGATGGGGATCTGTCCTGGGAGGGGGAAGACTTTGAGGGTGGGATTCTGCACCCTGCACCCACTTGAGCTCTGCACCCACCTGAACTCTGCACCCTGCACCCACCTGAACTCTGCACCCTGCACCCACCTACCTGAACCCTGCACCCACCTGAACTCTGCACCCTGCACCCACCTGAACTCTGCACCCTGCACCCACCTACCTGAACCCTGCACCCACCTGAACTCTGCACCCTGCACCCACCTGAACTCTGCACCCTGCACCCTGCACCCACCTAAACTCTGCACCCTGCACCCACCTGAACTCTGCACCCTGCACCCACCTGAACTCTGCACCTTGCACCCACCTAAACTCTGCACCCTGCACCCACCTGAACTCTGCACCCTGCACCTAGCACCCACCTCAACTCTGCACTCTGTATCAAGCACCCTCCTGAACCCTGCATGTATATGTAGGTCAGTGTATGTGTTAGGTAGGTCAGCTTAGTGACCCCCATTCCCCACCACCCCCGCCGCACCCCCCCTTCATCCACCGCCGCACCCCCCTCGATGCCGGGCTTGCTCGGCCCGAAGCCTGTGGTCTTTTTCCCACCTAGCAACACCCCTGGTCACATGGATGACAAATATAAACAGGTGTTAAATCACTCTGCCTTTCATATCTGATGGTCGGTTGAGGGGGAGGACCCCTCAAAAAGTGGACATCAGGATTATTATTTTCTTTCATATCTGAATGTCAGATGAAAAAAAAAATCCAGGAAGCTGAAATATATGTCAGGAACATTGTAAAGTACATTACATATTACTGGTAATAAAGGTTGTCCGTCAACTTTTACGTTAAAAAATATGAACAGGAACATAACACCAAGTATACATGTTGTGTCCAAATATATTTATAATTGATTTAGACTAACTGACATTAACTGAGATTTACAATATATTCATCTCAACTGAAAAAAAAAACTTGCCTACACTAATGTAAAGGGTGAAACAGAGATCTGGACTGCAGCACATAGGCTAGGTCTGGTTCAAAGGCAGGGGTTTTGATGCGCAAAATGTCACGCAGGTGAGAGTCACTTAGTCCTGTCCTCACATGGTTCTTGTTAAAGTTCATAACAGAGAATGTCTTCTCACACAAATATGTTGAGCCAAACAAGCTCAGCATTTTCTTAGCCAATGTTCGAATCTCTTGAAATCGGTCCTTATCCAGTTGGCAGTAAAAGTTCACAACAGTGTTGCCAACCGCCAGTAAATTTACTGACAGTTTGTAAAAATCAGTGATTTTTACAACTGTCTATAAATATCAGAGTCTGATAATTTGTCATGCTGTGCTGACTTTTTAAGTGTAAACCGGGCAAACTACTTGATATGGGTATTGTCAGTGTTTCCATGTTGTGTTTAAATATCAATTGTCTTAGTTTTTAATAGGAGTTCAGTTATTTTTCAAGTTGCCAGTAAAAAATGTGCTCTGCCAGTAAATTTTCCATGTTTTGCCAGTAAAAAATGCTGCGGGAGGTTGGCAACACTGGTTCACATGAGAGAGCTGTTGGTGAAGACTGCGTAACTCGCTGTCACAATGCAGCTCAATGAGCTCTTGCTGCAGCTGATCTGGAGCATTGCTGTGCATGGTGAAGACACATCGCAGGGAGAAGGAACACACCAAATCCTGTGACGTCGATATCGCGAGAACAACGACGGAGGACTGCAGTCCCGCAGTGTTGAAAGATCCAGAGATTGTAGGGGTTCTGAGCAGCGCTCTGGGATTCACTGGGGTCCACAACAGACAGATTTTGCCAAATTACCTGTGGGGCCATATTAAACCGGAACACAGGCCGCAATTGGCCTGCGGGCTGGACTTTGGACATGCCTGGGTTTAGAGATGTGACAAACCATTTACCACTGATGGAGTGCTTACAATAATCAGCTTTTATTTATTCATGTAAAACCTTTATCCCAAAAGGAACAAAACTGTTTAATGTTACTGCTTATTATGTCGCGCACCCCCTTAAGGGCTGCAGATGAACTGGGCTTTTCCACAGTGCACAGCCAGGCACACCAACTTTTCACAGGCACTCCAGAGTCAGAGAACAGTCCGTGACTTTATTTTTTGTTATTTATTCAGGGATAATAACTTGGACAGGGATGGAAGATTATGGGATGCCCACTTGACATCAACAACTTCTTCAGGGATAACTCTTCCTATATAAAGTCACTATGTACAGCTCCACTTCTTCCTCCAGCATTCATTTGCTTGCAGAACCCAGCTGGATGACTGTGAATATCTGACAGTTACTCAGAAACCCATTACAGGCAGGAACCCGAGGACCCTTGGTTGTGTAGCAGACTTCAGTGTCCAGCTTGTATTACTCCTGTGGCTACTGATCCCAGCTCCACCTCTTCAGGCATTGCCAACCTACCTGGCTGCAGATGCCGCTTTCACTAGCCCTCCAGGCTAACTTCTCCCCACAGTCCTCCAGGCTGACACTTACCAGCCCACCCGCTTGACTCTCAGGAGATCTCCCAGACAAGCTGACCTGCTCCTGCTGTCCTCTCTCCTTGCTCCTGTGCCTCCAAGAAGGACTTGCTCTGTGTGTTGTGGCAGAATCCTTCCAGCACCTGAGCCCCGGTGCGAGGTCACCCCCCCCCCCCCAGACTACAGGGGGAATCATCAAGGGCCACCGACAACTTCCTCAGCACTCCATCTCCATCTTCCACCCGACACTGCCCTGCTTTTTCTATGAGGTGGCCTAACCCCTGCCAGCCCACCACTGGGAATTGAATAAATATTCCAAGCAGCTCCTCCTAGCCTTCACCCACTATGTTTAGAACATTCTCCAATGTCCCAGAAAACAGGGGGAGGCACCATAAAGGCTGCTAGGACAAGTCATCCAGCCCTGAGTCACTGAACCCTGATCCAGATTCACAGCTCAGGCTTAGCTCTGAGCTAAACTTAAAGTACAAATCAAGGCAACATACATATTTTAGTAAATCCTCATATAAATACCTGAAAGTTACAATTGGTAATAAACATAATAACCAAAAGGATTCTTTTCCTACCATATACTGCAATTTTGGTCTATAATCGCCTCCAGCAGTCCTCCTTTGGTGTATACAAGCAATGATGATGGGAGGAGTTGAGCAGAGCTCAGATGTAATTTCCTGTCAGTGAAATAGCTTGTCTATCCATCAGTCCTCCAAGCCTTCTATGACAAGCCATTACAGACAAGCTAGGTCTAGCATCTAAAACAGTGGGTGGGCAAAGCAGGGACATAGGTGGGAGTGGGCGGGGCTTCATGGGCCAGTCGTGGGCAGAGCCTAATCGGGATTCTGTGTAGAATTAAATCCCTCAGCTTCCCATGTGATACAAGAGCCCCTCCCCCACTGATGTCAGGATGTTTTTTGCAGAGAGATAGATGCAAATGGGGACAACATGTGTTCAACACTGGCAATTCGAAAACCAGGAAGTAAAGTTGTCACCTCACTAAAGGAAGTGCACATGAGAGCAGGAGACAAGGTAGAGATGTCACCATCCTTACTGCTTTATGCAAAACAATCAGTGACATATTTAACAGACTCTATAGGTATATAACATATTGATTTCTTAATTTTGACCATAGTTCTACTTTAAAGAGGAGTTCCGCCTGGGGAAAAGAAAATATATGGACACTTACCGGTCCAGGGAGCCCGCGATGTTGTCACCCCAGCCGATTTTCAGATCATCTCCACTAAGGGAAACCGGCCATGAACCCTTTCGGCTTCACAGCCGGCTCCCTATTGCGCATGCACGAAGTGCGTTGTGCTTTCTAATTGGCCCGGCAGCGGAAGAAGGAGAAAAGTGGCCAAACTTCGGAGGGACGGCGATGTGGCGCCGTCTCCCAGAAGTGGGGACGGGGACCTGTCAAAAGCAGGCACCCCTTCCCTCCTCCCACCTGAAAGGTGCCAAATGTGGCACTGGAGGGGGAAGCAAATAAGCGGAGGTTCCACTTTTGGGTGGAACTCTGCTTTAAATTTTCCTACACTAACAGCTACACTAACAACCTAGCACACTAGAGGGTGCTACACTTATAAAGTGTGAGCTGGGGTTTGACAATTGTTTCCTGCGTGTCCCATTCACATTCACTTTACAGCTCCATGAATTAAGTGTACATTATGTACACCTCAAATAAAGTTTGTCCAAAAAAGTCGTGTAATGTGCTGCATTGCGCACCACACTGCCAGCTAGGGCAGTTGGGAGCTTACAGCTATCGGACAGGTAAAGCACACTGGCAGCTGTCTGCTCTAGTGTGTACCCAGCCTAAAAAAGAAAACGAATACAGTCACCACATCTAATGATTGGTAAACTGCAATATATTACATTTTTGGTTTTGGGTTTAACACCACTTTAAACTCTGAAAGAGCAGGAACTAATCTCATTTTGTTATTATGCAGACAATTTAAATTTCATATAAATTGATAAATAGGACCCGATGTGCACCATCTAATGTTTTCAAGATACGGCTGTAATTTTTCAAAGACGTTTTTAACTTTTTGGAAGCTGTCGATACAAATCTAAGTGTGATTTGGCTGTCACATAGAGCTCATGTGACCATCCCCTGACCATTAAAGCTAAGTAAATTATTCTTCTGACAGTTACTTGTGCATACTTGTGCATTGGAGAGCAAAGGTAGACTTAAGCCCCGTACACACGGGTGCAATGGTCATACGACCAGACGTCCAAAATCGTATGCTGGCTGTTGTGTCTCGCGTATTGACATGCACCAAGCGATCGTACAACCAAGCCTAACGTAGTGACATGTTAGGAGCGTATAACGAAGAAGTTCAGGTGCATGTGATTTGTGAATTAGGAACGTAGGTTTCCCAGAACGGACACTTGCGGGCGTTCCTGACTTCTAAGCATGCGTGTTTTGCACGTATAACTTTGTTGGACCAATTTCTCTGTACACACGGTACAACGGACGTACAGCCGCTTGTTGTACAACCAAAGTTTTCTAGTCTGCTCATCCAACTCCAGTTGTACAACCGTTGTACGATGGCTGTTATAATCGTGCGTACTAATGGTCGGATGATCGTACAACAAGCTGGTTGTACGACCACTGTTGTATGACCGTTATACCGTGTGTATTGGGGCTTAACTCAGCCAATAAAATGCCCACAGAAAAGACATCTTGGCAGTCCTAATCCCAAAAGATCCATCCCTAGAGGAACTAGAGATATCTCATTCTGGGCTCCCTGTTATCATCTCCAAGATAAACCCTGTACGCACAATCAGAATATCGTACAAAAAATACAGCTTTCAAAGTGATCGTACAATAATCTGATTGTTGGTACACAGCTTTTCCGAAGGGACAAACACGAAAATGTTTCTCGTACGATACCAGATCGTATGATTTTCCTTTAAGCAGCACAGTTTTTGTCCGAAGATACAATGCACATTACATACATCTTGTTCAAATATTTTATTGAGTAAAAGTAAGAGTAAAGAACAAGTATATGGGTGCAAGTTCAACTAGTATAATTTGTCAGCTAGGTAAGTACGTCACGAATAGAGCGTGGAGATAACCATGCTAGATCAGGTAGTATTTAGCATTGGAGGACAATTCCCAACAAAGGTATATAAATGTAAAGTAACAATTCAAATATAAGTCCCGTTTAGGTAAGGAGAGGGATAAAACGGGGAATGGTTTCATGGGGGTATAAGCCTGTAAGGGCCTCCCAACAGGTGCCCAGCAGTTTGGCTCACCCCCTAGGGGGAGTGCCAAAATGTCCAAGAATCCTGGGAGACTGTACACTGTGGAGAGCGGTAATAACACACTTGGAGGAAGGCCTACCTAGAGGCTAGAGCCGGGCCGAAAGGGCCACGAGGAGGCAAAACAAGGAAAGGATCGAGGTAGAAGGGGTGTAATGGAGCAGTAAGAAGGGAGAGGAGAAGAACATCTGAGGGGAGAAAGAAGGGAGGAGGACTGTAGAGCAAGGGGGGAACAGAAAGGGGGCAAG
>BLSH010390373.1:654716-691391 GCA_018402905.1 Glandirana rugosa
ATCAACCTTGACCTTAGAGGCACATGAGATTCTGTCGTAAGCAAAATACCACAGGCTTCTTCTCTTCAGAACGGTCTGTTCGGTATAATGAAATTTAAATAGTTTTCATAGCAATAGATCACTATCGTAAAGGAGGTACGTGTAATATAGCAAGTGTCACCTCTGGGTGTGGATCCTACCTACATATTTGGTGGGACTGCCCCCTAATACAACCTCTCTGGTCACAGGTCTTCTCCATACACAATGCTATCTACAACGAATCTCTTAAACCCACCCTGGAAGTAGCACTTCTATATATACTACCGAGTACCCTTGCTTCCCAAAAGAAGACACTCCTCCGTTTCTTTTTGGCTGCAACGCGACAATTAATCCCTTTATTCTGGAAAACGACTACTACAACCCCCCTCTTTCTCTGTGGGTCTCCACTGTGAACGATATAATGTGCATGGAGGAAATGCTATCACTAGATAACGATACTTTTGATAAATTTAAAGTAATATGGCTTGTCTGGCAAGACTTCTCTTCTTCGGACACCATAAAACGAATGCTGTCTTAGAGTACACGGAGATTCCAGTTCCAACTACATGTACGCCACGAAGGTAAAACTGCGGTTATTCGCACCATGGGGGACCTGCCCAATTTCCTGAGAACTCTGGAACTACCCCAGGTTACCCTGCCCGACTGGCCCTTCCGACCTGCCACACCTGGTCTCCCGTACCTCCCGCACTGGCAAAAACAAAGTAGGAAGCAGAATTCCAGATCTTCCCCGCGAGTATCCCCAGATGATTGAGAGCCCTGATGTCTCTAAGACTCGCTGTTCACTACCTTGAAGAGCCTGGGTCGCTCAGTTGATGCCCTGGAGACATACCCCTCATCCCTGGATCTTCGGGAGTTATATCTGACTATGGTTTGCTGTTTTAACTGTTATGGCCCGTTATCACCCAGGGAGAGGATGAGCCCTGCAGGCCTGCAACTCCCTGCCTGTTACCCCTTCTTTTTTGGCTCCCATGGGTTCCCCTTGATCATGTGATAATTACCATTGGAGGATGCAAATTCATCTGACTGTCTCCCATGTGTTTCACTTTTCATGCCTGTTTGTTCGTTTGGTTTTTTCTCCCCCCTTCCCCTTTTTCTTTTATCCACTCTCCGCCTGGACTGTGATTATCCAAACGAAGAACGGAAGGCCTATCCATCGCACTCATATGGACACAGACTCTTTTTTTTTTCTCATTTGCCCGTGGACCCCCGGGACCGGGGGTCACTCCGTGCGTGTCTCACAGTTTCCCCCCCGTAGGTCACGCAGTGTGGGCCCACACACAGCGCAATGTGCACACAAAGTTCTACTTTTTTATTTTTTGTATTGTTTCACATGTCATTGTTTGGTTCTAAGATCAGTTGCTGCCACCTAGTGGCCTGTTTCCATAACGCTGTTGAGTGGCCCCTTCTTTCTATAACTTTTAAGCCATTCCTTCCTACACCTTGTACTCGAAGGCCACCCCACTCATCTAGTTGTTACTCATTTCTTTTTCTGCATACCTTTCCCTCTACCAATTTTTTCCTTTTCTATTCTTTTTCTCTGAGCATGCCTGCCAGTGACGGTGCTACCCTAAAACTTACTTGCCTTCGGGATTTAACGATATGTATTTTATTTTTTAGACATGCAGTCACGTAAGAACATCACCTTGTCCTCCTACAATTGTAGGGGCTTCAATACGCCGGAGAAGAGAAGTCAGGTACTGTATCATTTTCATAAAGCCAGAACTAAAATCCTACTCCTCCAGGAGACACACTTTAGGAGCACTAATATCCCACTCGGTAGAAACCGCTACTATCCCACGTGGTACCATAGTACGAACCCACATGCTAAAACTAAGGGTGTCTCCATAGCATTTCATAATTCATTTCATCCTGAGGTAATGGATTCCCTGGTTGACCCTCTAGGATGATTCCTCTTCCTTAAACTAAAATATCAAAACTCTATTTTCACAGTGGCAAATGTGTATGGACCTAACCAAGACCAAGGCTCCTTCTTATCAGAGGTTACAGACAAACTGAGAAACTCAACAAACTCAAAATGTTGAAATATATGTGGAACTGTCTAATGCACGTCGCAATCTTTTGAGGCTTTTAGACTCGAATTCCCTAATAGCTAGAGACAAGGCACGTAATTACCATTACTCCCTAGCGAACAAATGCGGACAACACCTGGCACGATTCTTACACCCGAGACCCCCATGGCACCCCATCCAATCTGTACACAACTCAAAACAACAGCCAATCCATAATCCCCAGGGTATTTCAAACACTTTTAGGCAATATTACTCGCAACTATATAACCTCCCCACCTCCACAACGCCCCACCCTCCCGACACTTTGTCCTCACTACTTACTACTTGTCCAAATTACTTTAACTTTTCCAAACAATCTCAATAACCGTCCCCACACGTTTCTTCAACTCACTACACTCCATGGTCACCCGTTTCATATGGCGAAATGGCATGCCCCGAATCCGATATACTTTACTTACCTACCCCAAGATACAGGGTGGAGTGGGGCTACCAGACTTCAACCTCTACCACAAAGCGGCGATACTCGCTCGAATACTGGAATGATTCCCCCGTCCTTCCCCTAAAGCATCCACCATGATAGAACAAGAACACGCGACAATTGACCTGCGCGCCTCCCTATGGGGATATGGAACAGAGCTCCAGAGATTCTCTTCCTCATCCCCCCTTACTGTCGCGGCCCTGACCATGTGGTATAAAAGGTGACTCTTATCACTGATGTCTTCTGACCCCTCCCCTATTACTCCTCTCTTTGATCACCCTTCCCTACCCCAAAGGATTGATTCTTCCAGACTGGGCCCCTTCACCCGCTCCAACTGGCCGCTTGCAAATTCCTTTGTTCATCCAGTCTCTGGTAAGCCGAATGTCCCAGATGAGCAAGCCAACTGGCTCACAGCACTTCGGCTCTCCTCATTTTGCTCTACCCTATTCTCCTCTACCCAAACCCACAGATGTCTGACGGAGTTTGAGCGACTGTGCTCTCTCACTGAAATGCCCAGGCATTTACTTTCAACACTCTATAAACTATTACAGACTCTAACTCACGATCAACTCCCACCATACACCAGGGGATGGTCTATGGATTTAGGAACAGAAATTACTGTAGCAGACTGGCAAAAATCTTTCCACTTCATGCAAAAATCTTCCACAACTAGCTACGCTCAGGAGAAAAATTTTAAATTTCTCTCCAGGTGGTACAAGGACCCCCAGACTCTACATAAAATATTCCCGGATGCCTCCTCCACTTGTTGGAGATGTGAAGCCGCAGAAGGATCCTACCTACATATTTGGTGGGACTGCCCCCTAATGCAACCTCTCTGGTCACAGGTCTTCTCCATACACAATGCTATCTACAACGAATCTCTTAAACCCACCCTGGAAGTAGCACTTCTATATATACTACCGAGTACCCTTGCTTCCCAAAAGAAGACACTCCTCCGTTTCTTTTTGGCTGCAACGCGACAATTAATCCCTTTATTCTGGAAAACGGCTACTACAACCCCCCTCTTTCTCTGTGGGTCTCCACTGTGAACGATATAATGTGCATGGAGGAAATGCTATCACTAGATAACGATACTTTTGATACATTTAAAGTAATATGGCTTGTCTGGCAAGACTTCTCTTCTTCGGACACCATAAAACGGATGCTGTCTTAGAGTACACGGAGGACACTTGGTTCAGGTACCGTCGCTGGCATGACAACCTAATGCTCGTTCACTCTACTCTACACCTATCATCTCCCCGGTTTCTTCGCTTCCTCTCTCTTCTCTTTCTCTCCCCGCTATCCTTTACTTTTCTCTTATCTCTCTTTATGCCCTGCCTTACTTACTTCTCCATACTTCAATCTTAAAATAAGATATCACTTATCTTTTTAATTATATTATTAATGGAATCAGAAATTGATGCAGCGTTAAATGTTATTCAATATTTGATGTTAGTACATTGGTAGATACTATGCAGAAAGTGAGACTGTCAATATCCCTTTTGTATCTTAAATTACTGTATCTACACTTCTTTGATCGGCAGCTGGCCATGTTACATGTGTTTTTGTACACCTAATAAAAACATATTTGACTCTAAAACTTGCCCAGTAGTGTAGTGATGTATCAATTCTTCTTGGCCTGTGTAAGACGTGGAAGGGACGTTTCCTTTGTCTACACTCCACTATGAAAATTTGTCCTTTTTTCATTCTTCCTGAAGTAAAAATAAATAACTTTGGCTTGGGGAGCTGACGTGGTTCCAATTGCAATACATTTTTAATAGTTTTACCTGAGCTTGTCCATTGGTTCAGTCTCAATGTAACTGCACACATTCTTCTGGTACTTTTACTTTAGTCAAGAGAAAAACAAGAAATATAAAGACAGTTTATGAATTCAGTAAAATATTTTAAAGCAATTAATTTTATTATAACAATTATCCAATTATACGGTAACTGTGTGTTTTATTTTTTTTATTTATATAGTTTTTGTTTTTGGGCTAAATATCCAGTGCCTTGTGAAAGTATTCGGCCCCCTTTGAACTTTGCAACCTTTTGCCACATTTCAGGCTTCAAACATAAAGATATAAAACTAATTTTTTGTGAAGAATCAACAACAAGTGGGACACAATCATAAAGTGGAATGAAATTTATTGGATATTTCAAACTTTTTTAACAAATAAAAAACTGAAAAATTGGGCGTGCAAAATTATTCAGCCCCTTTACTTTCAGTGCAGCAAACTCTCTCCAGAAGTTCAGTGAGGATCTCTGAATGATCCAATGTTGACCTCAATGACTAATGATGATAAATAGAATCCACCTGTGTGTAATCAAGTCTCCGTATAAATGCACCTGCACTGTGATAGTCTCAGAGGTCCGTTTAAAGCGCAGAGAGCATCATGAAGAACAAGGAACACACCAGGCAGGTCAGAGATACTGTTGTGGAGAAGTTTAAAGCCAGATTTGGATACAAAAAGTTTTCCCAAGCTTTAAACATCCCAAGGAGCACTGTGCAAGCGATAATATTGAAATGGAAGGAGTATCAGACCACTGCAAATCTACCAAGACCTGGCCGCCCCTCTAAACTTTCAGCTCATACAAGGAGAAGACTGATCAGAGATGCAGCCAAGAGGCCCATGATCACTCTGGATGAACTGCAGAGATCTACAGCTGAGGTGGGAGACTCTGTCCATAGGACAACAATCAGTCGTATACTGCACAAATCTGGCCTTTATGGAAGAGTGGCAAGAAGAAAGCCATTTCTTAAAGATATCCATAAAAAGTGTCATTTAAAGTTTGCCACAAGCCACCTGAGAGACACACCAAACATGTGGAAGAAGGTGCTCTGGTCAGATGAAACCAAAATTAAACTTTTTGGCAACACTGCAAAACGTTATGTTTGGCGTAAAAGCAACACAGCTCATCACCCTGAACACACCATCCCCACTGTGAAACATGGTGGTGGCAGCATCATGTTTTGGGCCTGCTTTTCTTCAGCAGGGACAGGGAAGATGGTTAAAATTGATGGGAAGATGGATGGAGCCAAATACAGGACCATTCTGGAAGGAAACCTGATGGAGTCTGCAAAAGACCTGAGACTGGGACGGAGATTTGTCTTCCAACAAGACAATGATCCAAAACATAAAGCAAAATCTACAATGGAATGGTTCACAAATAAACATATCCAGGTGTTAGAATGGCCAAGTCAAAGTCCAGACCTGATTCCAATCGAGAATCTGTGGAAAGAACTGAAAACTGCTGTTCACAAACGCTCTCCATCCAACCTCACTGAGCTCGAGCAAAACAGCAAGGAGAAATGGGCAAAAATTTCAGTCTCTCGATGTGCAAAACTGATAGAGACATACCCCAAGCGACTTACAGCTGTAATCGCAGCAAAAGGTGGCGCTACAAAGTATTAACTTAAGGGGGCTGAATAATTTTGCACGCCCAATTTTTCAGTTTTTTTATTTGTTAAAAAAGTTTGAAATATCCAATAAATTTCGTTCCACTTCATGATTGTGTCCCAATTGTTGTTGATTCTTCACAAAAAATTACAGTTTTATATCTTTATGTTTGAAGCCTGAAATGTGGCAAAAGGTCGCAAAGTTCAAAGGGGGCTTTGAACTTTGCTACTTTGATACTTTCGCAAGGCACTGTACTTTAAGGTGATTAGGGCCATATTAGTGCACTAGTAATACCACAAGTATGTGAATTTTTTTATTTACATTAATAGATCTCTTGATAACTTGTCCTGAAGTATGAACGGTTTGTGTAAATATAAAAGCATTAATTACAGTATTTAAATGTTTTGTTTCTACAGCATGCATTTTAGTATTATAGGTCAATTGTATTAGATATTGTAGGCCCCTTGCTTAGCATTTCTATTTTACAGTTACAGGCTGTCCCCGAGTTACATACATCTGGCTTACATACGACTCATACTAACAAACGGAGTGAGACAAGAGGAAGTGAGAGGAAATCTCCCCCTAGGAAGGGAAATTCACTCCTGTAACAGTTATTATAGGAAAAATGTGTCTCCATGGGAGCTTTATCACCAACCCTTGTTTCCACAACTACCCAGAATTTTCAAAATCCAATTGTCACAGGGACAGAAAGTGAGGTGAAATCTTCTGAACAGGGGCACAGACAGCAAAGCAAACATTACAGGGGTGTTAACCCTTCCCTATGCTATCCAAAAAACGTAAAAAAAAAAAATTTATAAACAAAAACAAGCAAGCTTACATCAGCAAATAACAGAAAAGAAAATGTATTTTTCCCAAAAATAACATGAATAGAAATATATACAAAGAAACCCAACTTTATTATTCGTAAACGACTAAATTATGCAAAACACAACCCTACCTCAACCTAAACACACCCACAGGCTAAGAAACAATTACACATTTAACTCATGTATGTAGCTTTTTTTCAAAAATCTGATCTTATAAAAATCTAGGGGACGTGAGAGGAAAAGCCGGACCCACAGAGATTGACAGACAGCAGCTACTGGGAGCTGAAAATTACCTTATCATAAGACCATGATACATAAATTAAGGTAATTTAAAGCTTTATCTCAACTGTATAGCAAATGTCCATAAAGAAATAATGGGGGCTTGACAGTCTTTAGGTTAATAAAATGGTCTTCAGCAGAAATAGAAAAGAATACAAAGAAAAGCTCTCTTGTATGGCTTGTAAATGTCCATAACATTTCCAGGTTACAAAATACACATTATTTCACTCCTTAATTTGATTTCCTAAATCTTTACCACACCTCCATTTTTTTTTGTAGCCACTCATGCAGCCAGGAGGTTTACCACCCAATAAAACTTGCCTCTTGGTAAGGACAGAACTTGACATCCACAGGCAGACTGTAACTGATGCATTTGGGCTAGGTTTGGGTCTTCGGGCTGGCACCTCAGATCTTTTTCTCTTGTGGTGTTCACTGGTACGCTCAGACCTTGGGTTGGCATCATTGCTCTTCCTCTAGGCATTCCCATGAACATTTTCCCAGTAGGAGTCCTCTTTCAATCTTAAAATGTAGTGGGTGTCATACCAGAATGATGGCTTGCCAGAGCTACTCATCATCCCTGGACCTCTTGTGTGGCTTTAAAACAACAAAGATTTCCATGCAAAGACGTAGTCATTTCTTCAAGTAGCGGGCATCCGGATAGAGACATAAATGGGTGGGGGGTCATTTCTTCATGTGAATGGGGGGGTGGGGGGGTGGGTGGATACTCTCCAGCCAACATGAATAACCACAGAATCAACTGAACTACTAGATAAAGCCTTTTTGTCAACCTTTTGGAGGTATTAAAAATAATATTCTTTCATTAATTCAAACATAAGTCCATTAAGCATGCAGAAATAAAATGTTTCCTAGCAGTAGTTTTCATTGCTAGACATATATAGATTCAATATATAAATTCAACTGAAGATCTTTCCCATACCCAATATTGCAGCAGGTAGAAATGATATGTTGTTACGTTCTGTATCATCTAGTTATATATGGTTAACCCACATCCCTAACATATATATGTATATAGAAAAGTGAACCCCCAATGGGACTTTATAGGGAACCAACTCATCAAGAGCAAAACAAAATAAAATTCAAAATTTTTTATTGATTAGTTAACCACTTCCGTATCGCCGGGAGTCATATGACGCCCTTGAGTTTGAGGGGAGATATCTGAATGGTGCCTGCAGCTACAGGCACCATTCAGATACTGTTTTCTTCAGCCGGCGATTCTCTCCAAGATAAAAGTGATCTTTTATCGGTGACCGGAGAGGTGCCCCCCCTCCCGCCACTTTCCCATCATCTCCGCCACTTACTGGACCGTCGGCAGCGGCGGAGATGATCGGGTCCGTTCCCCCCCTGCACAGGAAGCCGAGTGAACGGAAGATGCCGCCCACTTGGCTCCATAACATTGTAGGGCGGGACTGCGTCACACGTCGCTTCTGCCCAATGGTCTTAAAGGGCCCATTTTTTTTTTGAACTGTGAAAAGTTTGAGTCCGTGCCACCCCACTCTCTGCCTGTAGGCCCGAAGTGCTCCGCATGGTGGACCTGGATGTGCTTTTCAGCCAGCTCCAGGTGGCTGCAGGCCCGTACTGGCTGCATGAGCGACTTTCTCAAATATGCAGGGACAATCCGGAAGAGGAGGGGGAGCGGGTCTTGCCGCACGCTCCGCAGTCCCGGCCGCCAGAGTGGTACAGCCCGTCCGCTTCCCCCCGAGGTCAGTACCACGACGGGAGCCCATTTTCGGACCCTCCAGGTGGAACGGCACAGCCTGCTTCTCCTGCGGCCGGCGGGTCCCCTGGGAGGAATCCCCAGCTATGGCGGAGCTCTGCCAGGTGGGGCCGTCAGCCATCCAAGTCCCCCGCCCTGCCTGGCCTGCAGGGATATCGGAGCAGTGCGGCTGTCCCTGCTGGCAATGCTCCGGCTGGAGGGACAGCCCGGCTCGAGAGGAGGTCTGCACAGGGTGCCTGCCTGGAGGATGGAGCAGCAGGCGCCCCTTCCCAGCGCACTCGCTGTGCGGCTGGTACCGTGGAGAGGTCAGCGGCAGGGCATGCCCAGAGGTACAGCAGGAAGAGGAGGAGGTCGGGATGCGGGCCAAGGCTGTCGGTGAAGAGTGTGGTTGTGCAGCGGCCTGGCCCTTACAGAAGTCCCAGCTACCTCCAGGAGGTTCGGCAGGGAAGGGACGAAGCGCGGTCGGAATGAGAACGCTTCAGTTCTCAGGAGAGGTGCCCGGTGTGTCCCCAGCGTTGGATTCCGGAGCAGCGGCTGTATGTGGCCAGCCCAGGCAGCCTGGTAAGTCCTCACTTAATTGTCTGTCTGTATTGCGTGATAATTTGTGTACATTGTTTGGGGTGGGTGCTAGGGTCCCTCCCCCCTCTGCACCTGGGCCTTCCCCGCCGCAGTGGACACAGGGCCTGCTGCGACCGGGGCGGATGCTGGGTTGCGGGGCTTGATCACGGGTTTGTGGTCGTTGGTGTGGAGATTTGAGGCGGGTGGGGTAACGCCGGTTGACGCCTGGGTACCGCCCCCTCCAGCGGCGGTCAATGCCATGGGGGTCTGGCATGGCCCCCTTCCTGCCTTGCTCTCCATGGGCGGGGACGCGGGTAGGCCAACGGAGTTGGTCCAATTGTCGGACACCTCCAGGTGCGAGATTTATGTTTGCTTTGAGGGCCCCCTGGCGGCTCATTTGAAACAGGAGGTTCGCGAAAGGATCTGGCGGGATGAGTATGTAGAAATTTTCTCTTAACTGCCCTTCGAAACGTTCAACCTAGATCGGTTTCGGCAGGATGAACCTAGGCACGACGAGGAGGAGAAACGACGCTTCAGATTGATTCCTCGTATGTTTGCCAATTGGCTGCAAGCCTTTGTCATATTGGCTAGCATTATAGGGGAGAAATAGCCAGAGTGCTGCTCGGCACTGTTCTATTATTTGGATGCTATCAGTGAGGCCCATAGGATTATGGGGGGGCGTGGCCTGGCTGCACTATGATGAGCAGTTCCGGCAGCGGAAAGCTCTGCGCCCGTCTTTACGGTAGGACCACAAAGACATCAGTCTACGGATGAAGCTGATGATGTTGGCTCGGTCCACTTCTTCTCGGTTTTTTCAGGGGGGGGGCGGTGGTTCGGGTGCCCCGGGACAGCCGGTCACTAAGCGTAAGGGGTTGTGTTGGCAATTTAACGAAGGAGGATGCAGGTTCGGAGTGAACTGCCATTTCCAACACAAATGCTCAGGGTGCGGTGGCGCCCATGCGCTATCCCGATGTCTCAAACAGATTCGGGGGCGTACCAATGATACTGCGGGTAAGAGGGACGATGGACAGGGAGGCTGCTCGGTTGTTGGAGGTGGGCTTTATGGTCGGGTGTACCATACTTTGTTCTCTGTCAGTTATCCCCCCCTTTGCGGACAATTTGCGCACCCGGAGGTGGTGTTGGAGGAGCTTTCAAAAGTGGTTTTGGGCCGCATGGTGGGCCCCTTCTCCGAACCTCCTTTCAGTAATTTGGTGGTTTCCCCCTTGGAGCGAAGTTCCGCCTGATTCATCACCTATCATTCCCGAAAGGGGGCTCGTTAACGATTCCATTGATCCTGAGGTGTGTATTGTGTCGTACACCTCATTTGATGCCGTAATCTTTTGGGTGGACGTGGCTTACTCATGACGAAGACGGACAGACATAGAGGCGGCTTTTCGACTTCTCCCGGTACACCCGGACAGTTTTCATCTCCTGGGCTGCAGGTGGATGGACAACTTTTATGTGGACTGCTGTCTCCCCATGGGTTGCTCCATTTCCTGCGTGTTGTTTGACAAAGTCCAACTTGTATGGGATTCTGTTGGCAACTGTGCAGCACATTGTGGACCGTTTTGGCATTCCACTGGCGGCGGATAAGACAGAGGGCCCATCCTCCCAAATTACGTTTTTGGGCATTGTGATCGATTCACGGTCAATGGAATGCCGGTTACCCGACGACAAGTTACTCTCCCTGAGGGAGGAGATAGCGGGTGTGTCTCGGAAGCGCACCATTCAACTGTGGGCCCTGCAGTCGCTGCTGGGCAAATTGAATTTCGCATGCCGGATACTGCCCATGGGGTGAATTTTTTGTAGTAGGTTGTCGTCGGCCATGGCTGGGGTGTCTTCCCCCATCACTTTGTGACTTTGAGCAGCGAGCACAGAGAGGACTCGCCGGTTTGGGATGTTTTTTCTACAGAATTTCATTGGCAGATTGTTATGGCAGCAAGGCCCGGTCAGTAGTTTTGACTTGGAGTTGTATACGTTGCGTTTTTGGGAGGCAGGAAGTGAGTGCTGTCCGGAGGAGTGGAGGCAGGCGGGCTTTTGCAAGAACCTGGTTCTTCTGGAATTGTTCCCGGTTATTGTTGCGGTGGAAGTCTGGGATGACTGCTTCAACAACAAAAAGGTTCGCCTGCACTGTGACAACATGGGGGTGGTTCAGGTTGTTAATAGTTTGTCGGCTGCGTCCACGCCTGTGGTTCGCTTGCTACACCACCTGGTGTTGCGTTGCCTGCAAATGAATGTGTTTTTTGTTTTTTTTTTAATTCTTCTTTATTAATTTTCAATCAATTTACAATTGATACATCACACAACAGTTCCACAGCATTCACAATTCTCACCCCCAAAAAACAACAACAAACAAAAAAAAAAGAAAAAAAAAAAAGGGCCCAACCCCCACCATTATAAACCCCTCCCTCCTTCTCTATATACCAATCGTGTTGTTTCTTAACATTAACCACTCATCATCGATCTTCTCGTTCCACCAACCACCTCCAGATCTCCAGATCTTAAGGTCTAAGGGTCTAAATTATTTGACTTAATCCACTGCCGTCAAAGGCGAGGCTAACCACCTACCCCAAATTTTATCAAATTTCTGCAGCTTTCCTTTATTCCGATATACTGCTTTATAACAGGGAAGGGCTTTATCCACAGAGTTTTTCCATAAGTCTATCGTGGGCGCCAGAGGACTCTTCCATGCCAGGACAATCTGCTTCCTAGCATGGAAGAGTAATAACTCAATCAACTTTCTTATTGTCTGGTCGGGGACCAGTTCATCTACCAGCCCCAACAACCCGTGTTTTAATTCTGGTTTTAATGATACTGAAATTGTATCCTCAATAAAAGTCATAACTTCCCTCCAAAATTTTTTTATTTTTGGACAATCCCAAAAAATATGCACCAGATCTGCTCCCTGTTCCTGACATCTCCAACAGTTAGCCTCCCCCTCCCCCACTATCCTAGACATCCTACTTGGTGTCAAATAACTCCAGTGTACTATCTTATATTGAATAAGATAATCCCGGGTTGAGACCAGGTTTGGGAGGGATTTCCTCCATATATTTTCCCAACTTTTACTGTCAAGATCAGGGATTGCCCCTTCCCACCTTGACCTACATTTCCTTAGCAAATCTTCCTTCTGGTTAAACAAGGATTTATATATTGTAGATAGTGGTTTAATCAACCGCTCCCTTCGCAGAACTATCTCCAACTACCAAAGTTTTCTCCTGATCTTCCAAATTGTCTTTGAAAGGCATGACGGAGCTGGAGATATCTGAACAAATGAGTGTTTGGTAGACCATGTTTTATTTTCCGCTCCTCAAATGTGAGCAGCTGAGATCCATCTACAATATCTTTCAAAGTTTCCACTCCAAACCTGACCCAAACTTGGGGGTCTTCAATTTTAAGGAATTGTTCAAAAACCGGATTTCTCCATAGTGGTGTATATGGAGAGATCAATCTTGAACCTCCAAATTCCATTCCCTGTATTGATTCCAAGCCCTAAGCACTGTTTTCATGGGGGTTGGTAGTGTGTGTAACCCACTATTTCCCCTATATATTTGGGAAGCCAGCATTTCATATGACCCCACAACTGCAGCCTCTAGGGCTACCGCTGTATCATCTCCGGCCCCCTTTAGCCATCTATTTATAACCAATAACTGTCCTGCCAGAAAGTATTTATAAAAGTCCGGGGCTGCTAAGCCTCCATCTCTTTGTGGCTGTTGCAGTATCTTCATTTTAATTCTGGGTGTTTTCCCCTGCCATATAAAACCTGATATCCACCCATTCAAGGATTTAAATAAATATTTTGGTATCAGTACTGGAGAGTGTTTAAATACATAAAGCAATAACGGTAAAAGTTTCATCTTAATTAAGTTCACCCTCCCAATAAGGGATAACGGTAAATTCCTCCAGATCGTAGTTTTACGTTTCACAAGCATTAATGCCGGCGAAATATTTAACTTGACAAAATCCTCCAAGTACGATGACACAGTAATACCCAAATATTTATATTCCTTTACTACTTGTAGAGCATTACTCTCCATAGGCCAAGGAGACATCCCCCTTCCCAGGCGCAGGACCATGGACTTAGTCCAATTAACCCTAAGCCCGGAAAAGGTGGCGAATTTACCAAATATCTCCAAGGCATATCGAAGTGACTCAAATGGATCTGTTAAAAACAGAACCACATCATCAGCATATAATGCAGTTTTCTCTATTAAGGGTCCCACACGAATACCCTTAACCATCATAGAGTCCCATATCGCCTTGGCTATCGGCTCCATCATAAGGGCAAAAAGCCCAGGGGATAGGGGACAGCCTTGCCTAGTCCCTCGACCAATTCGAAAAGGGTTTGATACTTCCCCATTTAACTTGATGGCGGCCATCGGATGATCATATAGTATTTCCATCCAGGTCAAAAAAACCCTGCCAAAGCCCATCTGTTTTAACACTCTATGCATATAATGCCAGTCAACCGAGTCGAAGGCCTTCTCTAAATCGAGAAAGGCCAACGCTCGGTCTTCTCCTGAATCTGAGGCTAAGGCAACATGCGTAAATACCCTTCGGATATTCACGTCTGTTGCCTTCTTGGACACAAATCCCGTCTGATCAGATGACACCAAGGTGTGAACCACCCTTGCCAATCTGGCCGCTAGTATTTTAGTCAAGATCTTAAAATCTACATTTAGTAATGCTATCGGTCGATAAGAAGTACATCTCTGTGGGTCTTTTCCTTTTTTAGCCAATATGGTAATATTTGCACCATAAAAGGACGGTGGCAGATTTCTCTCTTCCAAACATACACTGTATATTTCCAATAACTTAGGTGAGATTTCTTCTTTATACGTCTGATACCATTCCGCAGGCAAACCATCTGGCCCAGGTGATTTCCCCAGGGGGAAAGAACTAATGGCTGCCTGTATCTCCTCTATTGTAAGTGGTGCATCTAGGAGTTGTCTATTCTCTTCCGATAAACACGGAAGATCTAGAGTCCGCAAAAGGCAAACCAGATCCCCGTCTTCATATGACGGAATTGGTGCATACAATGACTTATAAAAATCCACAAAGGTCTGCATAGCATCCGCCCTGGAAGTCTTTAACTGACCGTCTTTGTCATATATACATGGTAAATATGTTGGGGTATATTCTTCTACTGTCAGTAATGCTAATAACATACCACTCTTTTCCCCTGTCTCAAACCAGTTTTCCGCTCGCGATCTTTCCTCCTTCCCTGCTATTCCTCTAAAATGTAGTCTTAGTTCCCTTCTGGCTTGTCTAAGTTCTTGGATAGTATCCGTTGAAGGGGATGTAGCATGCGCCATCTCACATCTCATCTCCTTCTCCTGAAACTGCTGGGTAAGTTTATTTCGCACTCTCCTAACCATCTTAATACCTGAAATATATTCTCCTCTTACTACCGCTTTAAAAGAATCCCATACCATCTGCGATGGCGCTGTACCTTCATTCAATTCCCAGAACTCATTTATACGTCTAGTTACTACTTGCTTAATTTCTGAGTCTCGTACCCAGTTTGAATCTAAGCGCCAGGATTTAATACCTGTTCTTCCCTGGGTGGACAGCATCAACAACAATGGTGAGTGAGCCGATATTCCACCGCTAAATATTCTACTTCCTCAACTGATGGCAAAAGATCTTGACTGCCAAAGGCCAAATCAATACGGGAAGAGGAGTGGAAGACATGGGATAAGTACGAGTATTGTTTTATAGTTGGATGTTTCCATCTCCAAATTTCTCTAAGGCCTACTGCTTCGGCCCAATTGGACAATTCTAACCTTGGCGATCTTGTTGGGTTTGTTGTGTCCAAGGAGTAATCTAATACACAATTAAAATCCCCCACGATCAGAACCTTTGCTGGCAGGAAAGAAGCAAATTCATCCATCAAATGAATGTGTTTTTGTATGCGGTTCATATGCCAGGGACGACTAACACATTGGCTGATGCCTTGTCTCAGTTTCAGCTGGACAGGTTTCGGGAGTTGGCGCCGGGAACAGAGCAAAACGGTTTGCCCTGTCCAGGGGAGCTGTGATAGATTGCCTTGGAGTCACCGCGGGCTTGATCAGGAAGTCCGTAAGTGAGCAAACATGGGCATCCTATGCCAAGGTATGGCAGGAGTGGAGACTGCTGTTGCAGGAGATGGGGGTCGAGTTGAGCGGTGGTGATTCCAGGATAGTATTGCTGTATTTTATCAGCTTGAACTTTGAGCGGGGGGTGTCTGTTTCGGCCTTGAATCGGAAGCTATCTGGTTTAGCATTCTTGTTCAAGTTATTGGGGGTCCCTGATGCTACTAAGGGTTTCATGGTCCAGCAGGCGCTAAAGGGCTATAGAAGGGGATATCGCAGGCCATACGGCGTCAGCCAATTTCCTTCGATATGCTCCAGCGGTTGCTGGGCCAGGTGAGTATGGCGTGCTCTTCGCAGTATGAGGCGCTGTTGTTCCGCACAGCATTCATCTTGCCATTTTTTGGGGTGTTTATGATAGGGGAATTGGTCAGCCGGGTAAAAGTTGTACAAGGGGGCCTGCTGTCGGAGGATGTGAGCTTCGGCGGATCATCGGTGGTCGTGCGCGTTCGGCGCTCTAAGACTGATCAAATGGGTAAAGGTGCTTGCGTTAGACTTTTTCACATTGTGGGTTCCCCCATTTTCCCCGTTTCGGCGGTGTCCGAGTTTATGCGGTGCCGCCCCGAGTTGGGTGGTTCGTTCTTGATTCACCAGGATGGTACGGCCTTGTCAATCTACCAATTCAATGCTGTCTTCCGGTGGTGCTTGGGGGCAGCGGGTTTCACTTCCAGGGGGTACTTGTCCCATTCATTTCGCATTGGGGCAACCACTGAGGCCGCACGGTGGGGTTTGGATGAATCAGTGCTTAAAGGTATTGGCAGGTGGGAGTCTAATAGGTTTCGACTTTATATACGCCCACATTTGATCTCTGGGGCACCTGCTCATAAGGTGTATTTATATGTTGTTATCTGCTTCAGTTATGTAAGGGGTAGGTTGTGTTATGTGGTTTCTTTGTTATTCTTTTCCAGATGCTGCTCCGGCTCTGGTGTGGGTGCTTGGACACTCATATGTGTTCTGGGGAGCCAAGCGAGCGGATGTGCGGCCCAACGGCTGGCAATTGGGGGTGTCTCGCGCTTCTGCCCTGGTAAGGTGGATATGGGTCCCGGGCCTCTTATGGTGCCGAGTTATGCCGGAGGTGCATTGCTTTGCCCGATTAGACAGACCCCCGGATGTTTTGGTTTTGCACGCAGGGGGCAACAACTTAGGGGTACGATCTATGCACCACCTTATACGAGGCATCAAATATGATTTATTGCATCTGCGGGTGGATATTCCGGACATGGTTTTTGCATGGTCAGAGATCGTCGGCCGCACCTCGTGGCGTTTTGCTTGGTCGGTAGACAAATTGAATAAAGCCCGCATTAAGGTCAATAAAGAGGTGGGTCGCTTTATTGTGCGTAACGGCGGTCTGGTCATCCGGCACAATGATTTGAAGGTGGATACGTGGTGATACTTGCGTGGGGATGGAGTGCATCTCAATGCACGGACTTGTGGTGCCTTGGGCTCCAGGACGGGATCCAACGAGCGTTGCGCTTTTGGCGGAGCTCACAGTTGTAAGGTTTTACACCTGTGAGCGGTGGCGGTTGGGGTCTTCGGAGGCTTTTCAGATGCTTAGTTGTTCAGTGTAAGGAACCATCTCAGGTATGGAGTCCTCGGTGGGATCTCAGTTAACTGTGGTTTAACTGGGAAGCAGAATGTGAAAGTATCTGCAAGAAGGTGGTTGTCCCCGAGCCGGTGTAGTGAGACTGGGGAGTTTCGAGTCGGGGCAGATACTAAAGGATGAGATTAGTGGGGCCTCCAAAGACCAGCAACCAGCATACTATGTACATGGTTTACATTTTGTTAAATGCATTATATAATGTTATTGGTTTGTTAAATAAATCGCCTAGTGGCCAAATTTTCTCCAGTCAGTGTGGTATCCCTTTATTTACAGTACAAGGCAGGGAGTAGATTGTAAGCAGGCTATATCTGGAGTACCCTAGTCAAGAGAGGCCCGCAGCAAAAAATTAATAAATAAATAAATAAGCGTAGGGCCGCATGACAGGGGGGCCAGGGGCCTGGGCAGCTTAGGGTTAAAAATTTAGTCAGCTAGATCACTCATTGAGCGGGGGGAAGGCGGGGCTGGCAGGTGGGAAGGACTAGTACATGTAGGTCAGGGCCGTGTCGGCGCCAAGCCGACGGGCCCGCGGTGTGAAAAGTTTCCCACCCTCTCTCCCTCCCTTGATGTTGGTGTATTTATGTTTGTAGCGGTTGGGGTCTTCGGAGGCTTTTCAGATGCTTAGTTGTTCAGTGTAAGGACCCATCTCAGGTATGGAGTCCTCGGTGGGATCTCAGTTAACTGTGGTTTAACTGGGAAGCGGAAAGTGGAAGTATCTGCAAAAAGATGGTTGTCCCCGAGCGAGTGTAGTGCGCTGGGGAGTTTCGAGTCGGGGCACATAATAAAGGATGAAATTGGTGGGCCTCCTAAGACCAGCAACCAGCATACTATGTAAATGGTTTACATTTTGTTAAATGTTTTATATAATGTTATTGGTTTGTTAAATAAATGGCCTAGCGCCAAATTTTCTACAGCCAATGTGGTGTCCCTTTATTTACAGTACAAGGCAGGGAGTAGATTGTAAGCAGGCTATATCTGGGGTACCCTAGTCAATGTGAGTGTGGGGCAGGTTTCTTTTTTTCCCCACTTGTGAAGTGGAATGTCAGGGGTAGAATATGGAGACAAACTATTAACTTCCTGTAAAACTACCAAACTTCATGTAGAACTTCACACATAAATATACTCAATACATACTATGGACTAATTTAACTTCTATTCAACTTCTAATGTTAAACAAAAATTACAAACATGGCAATATTATATGTGCTAGAATTAAGTGCTAAGTGCTGTTAATGTGTGAAATAAGTAAAATGTATTGCCCAGATCCTGTATGCACCACCTTAAATCCCTCTAAAATAAAAGTACTATCGCTCAAAACCTGCATAAATAAAAGCACTGGCAATTCCCACATAAATGACTGCCTTAAATGCAGATCAGACCTAGATAATAGAAGCATGGCTGTAAATCCCAGCCATAAATTAAAACTGTATTATTTCAGTACAGTATACCTATAATCTTATTTTTTTATTTTTTTTAAGCCCTGCAAAGATTTTTGCAGAACATTTAGCTCTTTACACTTTTTTATATATAGCTCAAAATGTCTTAATATTCACTCAATATTCTCACTTCTGGTTTGGGAACTGCTGAGGTAAACTAACTTTGTCAACAACATATTTTAAACCAATAAAAACCCTATATCCTAAGGTGGATACCTGTTTTAAAACATTATTTTTTTTACAATTTTCTTTAACCTTTTAAATCTACCTAACTATCTGATCAGATTCCTCAGGAGAGTCAATTTTGGTACCATTACATACATATAATTTAGTAGTGATGTTTAGTTTCCAACACATTATTCAAATTAAACAGTGCATTTGGAATGGGCTTAATAATACTTGCCCAACACATTCCATAAACATACCAATAGTTGTTGGAAGCCTCTCAACAACCAAACAAAATATGCAATAAAAGCATACTGTAACTCTAGGAACACATTGAAGTTCTTTCATTTCCTTAATATACAACATTTCCCAATCATACACACCTGTTTTATAGCCATAAGCTCTGCAATTGCTATCCAATTGATTTCTGGGAAACTTGTCTTGAAACAAAATTTATCTCTAACAACAACATATCCTAACGTGGGTGTCCCTCCTCAAGGCAATAATGGGACACATAAAAAAATGGCATCTTTCCTTTTCTTTCTTTGAATTAAGAGATGCTGCCTTGCTCTACGAAGATTTCATGTCTCCTTATAGAAATTCCTTAATCTGTAAAGGAGTCCAGGGTTCTAGTACTGGGCAAATATTTACATCCTCTTGTACATGTAAGTAACCTGAATCCACTAAGGTTTGGGGTTCAGGATGTGTCACTTTTAGAAGGAACATTGACCCTTGAGATGTGGCACTAATTGTTCCACTGACATTTTGGGGACAATATTCTACTTAAAGTGGGATAAAAAGACCTATTATCTTGACCAGCTTCTGGCATTCTCATCTGAAGAGGGAAATACACAGTATTCCCTAACTCACAGCCATCTAAATTTAATGAGGTTAATGGGTTACAGTAATCCCTATCATGGGTGTACTGGCATAGGGCACATTTGTAAATGCAATAAGGTTGAGTATGTAAAAGTATACTGCACACTGGGCAAGGATTTCCCTATCTTTACTACTTCTTGAATTCTCATCCATTTTATGAACTATACGCTTTTTATTTACTCTTTTAAATCAGTAAGAACATAGATACATGTTCTCAACCCTGGTTTAGAACTCACAGCCATGGGCTGAGGCTTATATTTTATGACTAAATTACTTTCTTTTTTTTAGCAATTCTCCTGGCTGTTTCTCTTTCTTATTGTAAATGTATTTTTACTAACAATTTAAAGCTAGTTTTAATAGCACAAAAACCCTTCCTCTTTATGCATCCTGTAAGCACAAAACAAATTATGGAGCAAACCAGTGTGGCCCGTGCATTAAGGGTGCACGGGCGCTGCCCCCCTCAACACTTCCGCCGCCCTCCCTATCCATGCGCCCAGCCCCTTTCAGGACGCCAGGTTGCATGAATTACTATGGCAGGATAGGCAGAGGGTATGTATTTTGAGGAACGTGATTAGAGCCGGAGGCTCTAATAGGCTTCAAAATAGGGTGGGCTTGGGGAGCAGAGCACTGCATCCCATTCCCACCCTGTTGTGTAACTATAGCGAATTAATTTTTGCTATTTTCACACTAACGTTCCTCCCCGCCAATCAGGAGGCAGGTCAATGAGACCTGTCTCCCGATTGGCCATACCGTTGGGTGATCCTATTGGATGCCAGCCTAGGGCTTTGGAGGAAGAGGAGACACAGCGGAGGAAGCCTGAGCGGACACCGGAGCCGCTGCTTCCCACCATTTGAGGAGAGGAGGAGGAGAGCCCCGCCACACGAGCGGTAAGTGCTGGCCGGCCGTGGGGGGAGGAGTGGGGGATGTGTGGGGGTTGTCAGTCCCGCACTGCGGACCACCGGGAGGGTTTGGCTGGCTGTCAAAGAAACTCACCAGCTGCGGCCTCCACTGGTGCATGGTCACTTGCTCTGAGAAGGGTATCGCTAAGAGCCTTGGGACCTACCTCACCTACTCTCCGCTGGTAGTCACTGTCATTTGACAGCAATCATACAAAAAAAACTTTGCTTTGCTATAAAAATGTATCTCTCTCTGCCATTTACCACCACTAGGCAGAGAGAGACTGACTGCTATACTTATGTTGGGTTGCATATCTCATCATATTCAGTGTCACATTAGTAAACGTTTCCTATGGGATCAGATCTACTCCAGGACTTGGGTTTAGCCAGCCACTTCCTGTTTAGAGAGAATGTTGCCTGATATGGGCAAATGATACAGTTGTGCTCATAAGTTTACATACCCTGGCAGAATTTATGATTTCTTGGCCATTTTTCAGAGAATATGAATGATAACACAAACACTTTTCTTTCACTCATGGTTAGTGTGTGGCTGAAGCCACTTATTATCAATCAACTGTGTTTACTCTTTTTAAATCATAATGACAACAGAAATTACCCAAATGACCCTGATCAAAAGTTTACATACCTCATTTCTTAATACCGTGTATTGCCCCCTTTAACATCAATGACAGCTTAAAGTCTTTTGTGGTATTTGTGGATGAGGCTCTTAATCTTCTCAGATGGTAAAGCTTCCCATTCCTCTTGGCAAAAAGCATCCAGTTCCTGGAAATTCTTGGGCTGACTTGCATGAACTGCACGTTTGAGATCTCCACAGAGTGACTCAATGATATTGAGGTCAGGCGACTGAGATGGCCACTCCAGAACCGTCACTTTATTCTGCTGTAACCAATGACAGGTCGACTTGGCCTTGTGTTTTGGATCATTGTCATGTTGGAATGTCCAAGTACGTCCCATGCGCAGCTTCCTGGCTGATGAATGCAAATGTTCCTCCAGTATTTTTTGATAACATACTGCATTCATCTTGCCATCAGTTTTGACAAAATTTCCTGTGCTTTTGTAGCTCACATATCCCCAAAACATCAGCGATCCACCTCCGTGTTTCACAGGCCTTGTTGACTTCTCTCCAAATGTAACGTTTATGGTTGTGGCCAAAAGCTCAATTTTGGTCTCATCACTCCAAATGACTTTGTGCCAGAAGGTTTGAGTCTTGTCTCTGGGCTGTTTGGCATATTGTAAGCTGGATACTTTGTGGCATTTGCCACGACCATGCAGCTCATCTTTCTTCAAATGCCTCCTTATTGTGCATCTTGAAACAGCCCCACCACATATTTTCAGAGAGTCCTGTATTTTACCTGAAGTCCTTTGTGGGTTTTTCTCTGCATCACAAACAATTTTCCTGGTAGTTGTGGCTGAAACTTTAGTTAGTCTATCTGACCGTGGTTTGGTTTCAACAGAACCCCTCATTTTCGACTTCTCGATTAGAGTTTGAACACTGCTGATTGGCATTCTCATTTCCTTGGATATCTTTTTATATCCCTTTCCTGTTTTATACAGTTCAAATACCTTTTCCTGCAGATCCTTTGACAATTCTTTTGCTTTCCCCATGACTCAGAATCCAGAAAAGTCAGTGCAGCACTGGATGAAAGATGCAAGGGTCTGTCAGGAGTCCAGAAACTCACTGAGCTTTTATACACACACTAATTACAAGCAAACAGATCACAGGTGAGGATGGTTACCTTTGATAGCCATTCAAACCCCTTTGTGTCAACTTGTGTGTATGTTATCAGGCCAAAATCACCAGGGTATGTAAACTTTTGATCAGGGTCTTTCGGGTAGTTTCTGTCTGTTGTCATTATGATTTAAAAAGAGTAAACACATTTGATGATTGATAATAAATGACTTCAGCCAAACACTAACCATGAGTGAAAGAAATGTTTTTGTGTTATCATTCATATTCTTTGAAAAATGGCCAAGAAATCATAAATTCTCCCAGATTATGTAAACTTATGAGCACAACTGTATACATTAATCCATGGAAACCAATGGCATTTTAGCTGGATGTCAGGTACTGCCATTTCTACTATAGATGGTTGCATTTGCACTTTATCCTTTTCTGCACTCCTTTATTTATCATCTTTATACCGCTGATTGGCAACCCATTGGCGAGCGGGGTTGCCAATCAGCCATCCACCCAGAATCGTTCCCCACAGTGTGAACAAGGCAGATCTCCTGACAGGGGAGATCACACAGATTCTATCTTTCTGCTGTGCAGGAAGATGGATCTGTGTGTTTCCCCAGGCACACAGTCCCCCATACAGTTAGAAACACCTCCCAGGGAACACATTTAACCCCTTGATTGCCCCTGATGTTAACCCCTTCCCTGCCAGTGCCATTAGTACAATAACAGTGTGTATTTTAGCACTGATTACTGTAATAATGTCACTGGTTCCCAAAAAAGTGTAAAAAATGTCAGTTAGGTGTCCGATCTATCTGCCGCAATGTCGCAGTCCCGCTAAAAATCACTGATTGCCACCATTACTAGTAAAAAATAAATAAAAAAATAAAAATGCAATAAATCTATCCCCTATTTTGTAGACATGATAACTTTTGTGCAAATCAATCAGTATATGCTTATTGCGATTTTTTTTTTTTTACCAAAAATATGTAGAAGAATACAAATTGGCCTAAACTGATGAATAAATTTGTTTTGTACATTTTTTTGGAAATGTTTTATAGCAGAAAATAAAACATTTATTTTTTTTCAAAATTGATGCTCTTTTTTGGTTTATTATAGCGCAAAAAAATAAAAACCGCAGAGGTGATCAAATACCACTAAAAGAAAGCTCTATTTGTGGGGAAAAAAGGATGTAAATTTTGTTTGGGTACAACCTCGCACGACTGCGCAATTGCCAGTTAAAGCGATGCAATACCGTATCACTAAAAATGGCCTGGTCATTAAGGGGGAAATCCTTCCGATCCTTAAGTAGTTAAAGTTGTACACCCAAAAATACCCCTGTTCTGACCTTTGCAGACCATCACCATGCCTTCAGCCTTAAGGTTGTCATCAAGAGACATATTAATACATCTACTTAACAATTACTATTTGCAAGCGTAATAAGTACTTATACTCTATACACAAATACATTCGTCAAGGGGGTTAAAGGGAGACTTCTGGATTCCTAGATCCTTTTCCCTTTACCTTTGCCTAGGCTATAAATTCTCCACAAGCTCCACAGTTCTTGATATCCTGACGCGTCTGCCTATTAGCTGGAGAATCTGAAGCAACCAGCATGGACAATATGCATCTAGGCAGCTTGCCGCCCAGCTCTTCTGAGCAATTGCCACTCACAGTATGCATCTAGGTAGCCTGCCGTTGGGTCCTCCTGAGCAACCGGAGAGGACATATGCACTTGGGCAGCTGCCATCCGGTCCTCTTTTTAACGCTTAACTCACTTTAAGTCCATAATAGGAGGGCAACCAAAAAGATGACCTCTACCTATCCCACTTCTGACACCACTGAACTGTAGAGGTTAACCATCTGTCTCCCTCTCACTTTACCTTGACTTCAGGGTCCTGGAAGTACTGCTTATTCAGACACACACACTGGAATGAAGAGCAGAGACTTGTTTATTGGACGTGGCTCATGATGCTAAGTATACATAATCATAACAATACACATATTATAACATATTAATTATTCATTACTTATAGAATAGCCTTAACCTAAAATTTTCCATTAGACAGCTTCCTCTGGTTGTCTCGCTGCTAGGCTATACTTGATCTTATAAGTTCCTCTTTAAGTTTCACAATTAATAAAGCTTACTGAAAAATATTCTATAACACTCTTTTAATATGAATTGTTAGAGAGGCACTCTACCTACAAACATAAAATATTATCCATAATTATCTTAAACATATATTCTTCTAATTAACCCTTCAGACCCTCCCTCATAACAGGGCTCAGGCAATCTCTCAAGGCCCGTGGCTTGCTAAAGGCAGATTCAACAACCCTCCTCTCCAGGGCCTTTCTAGGAAGAGACTTAATTTCCTCCACCGTCAGTTGCTACTGCCAAAGCATTTTCAGGCACAGGGCAACCTAAGCTGGGAGCTTATTATGTGATTATTAATATATAGGATTTATATAGCACCAACAGTTTACACAGTGCTTTACAACTTGAAGGTAGACAGTACAAATACAATACACTTAAATACAATAGGAATCAGAGGGCCCTGCCTGTCAGAGCTTACAATCTAAGAGGGAAGGTCAAGAGATACAATAATCATGTTGGACACTCAGGCTTTTCACTGGCTCACCAATCTCTCACCTCTGCAGAAAAGGCTTAAACCAGGACTGAAAAATACCAACTCACCCAGGCGGTTAACCTGCCAGCAACTATCAATTAGCAATTAGGTATATGTAGCACCCTCTAGTGTGTGCTAGAAGTGAGCGTAGGCAAACCATACTCTGACTCACATTTAAGCTGGTGAGTTTTAATTGGGCCAGGGTTTATTAGAGTTCAGGGCTGGATGACTCATCTCAGCAGCTCTCTGGTGCATCCCCCTGTTTCCAGAGTGTTGGATAATGTTCTGGAAGGTAGTGGGTGGAGACTAGAAGAGGCTGCTCAGCATATTGGGAGGTCTCTGGCCAATGCGTGGGAGTGGGCCTGGCAGGGAGCCTTGGAGCCTTTAAATATTAATGGGTCACGCCAGCAGGGGCAGTGGTGGGTGGTGGAAGGAAGCTGTCAGTGGCCCTCAGGGGTGCCCCTTAGTCTGGGGGTGTGTCCTGCCTTGGCCTGGGGCTCGGGTACTGGAAGGATCCTGCTACAATACAGGGGAGGAGGTCTTCCTGGAGGCACTGGAGCAAGAGATGACAGAGTAGTGCAACACTGTTGGGGACTAACAAAGGGGGGAGACTGCCACATGTAGCCAGTCTCCCTTGAAGACAGCAGTGTGCTTAAGTCTTCAATCCTTACCTGAGAGATCTCCTGAGAGTCAGCCGGATGGGCTGGTGAAAAGTCAGTCAGGTGAAATGGTGTGGAAAGGCAGCCAGGAGGGCTGGTGAAAGGGGCAGCTGCAGACAGGTATGTTGGCAGTGCCTGAAAAGGTGGTGCTGAGATCAGTCGCCACAGAGGAGAATTTACATGCTGTTTCACTAGATTTACGCTACACAAAAAGGGGCCAGGGAATTTCTGTCTGTAAAGAACTGTTGCTAAAATCTAACTGGGAGCCTGTCAGATCATCTCAGAGTGATTCAGCTGGAGCAAGCAAGTGTGTGTGCAGGAGAAGTGGAGACTGTATATAGACTGTATATAGGAAGTTGTCACTGAAGATTGTTGAAGTCAAGTGAGCATCCTATAACTTCCCATCCCTATTCAAGATATTAACCCTCTAATAAATAATATAAACTTATATATATATATATACGACTTCTTGCCATTTTTCAGAGAATATGAATGATACCACAAAAACATTTCTTTCACTCATGGTTAGGGTTTGGCTGAAGCCATTTATTATCAATCGCCTGTGTTTACTCTTTTTAAATCATAATGACAACAGAAACTACTCAAATGACCCTGATCAAAAGTTTACATACCCTGGTGATTTTGGCCTGATAACATGCACACAAGTTTACACAAAGGGGTTTGAATGGCTATTAAAGGTAACCATCCTCACCTGTGATCTGTTTGCTTGTAATTAGTGTGTGTGTATAAAAGGTCAATGAGTTTCTGGACTCCTGACAGACACTTGCATCTTTCATCCAATGCTGCACTGACTTTTCTGGATTCTGAGTCATGGGGAAAGCAAAAGAATTGTCAAAGGAACTGTGGGAAAAGGTAGTTTAACTGTATAAAACAGGAAAGGGATATAAAAATATATCCAAGGAATAGAGAATGTCAATCAGCAGTGTTCAAACTCTAATCAAGAAGTGGAAAATGAGGGATTCTGTTGAAACCAAACCACGGTCAGGTAGACAAACTAAAATTTCAGCCACAACTGCCAGGAAAATTGTTCGGGATGCAAAGAAAAACCCACAAGTAACTTCAGGTGAAATACAGGACTCTCTGAAAACATGTGGTGGGGCTGTTTCAAGATTCAAAATAAGGAGGCACTTGAAGAAAGATGGGCTGCATGGTCGAGTCACGAGAAGAAAGCCATTACTACCCAAATGCCACAAAGTATCTCACTTACCATACACCA
The DNA here is from genome assembly GCA_018402905.1 of Glandirana rugosa. Classification (NCBI taxonomy): domain Eukaryota; kingdom Metazoa; phylum Chordata; class Amphibia; order Anura; family Ranidae; genus Glandirana; species Glandirana rugosa. The sequence goes on from BLSH010390373.1 coordinate 681,384, forward strand.
AACAGCACAGAGACAAGCCTCAAACCTTCCGGCACAAAGTCATTTTGAGTGCTGAGACCAAAATTGAGCTTTTTGGCCACAACCATAAATGCTACATTTGGAGAGGAGTCAACAAGGCCTGTAAAACACGGAGGTGGATCGCTGATGTTTTGGGGATGTGTGAGCTACAAAGGCACAGGAAATTTGGTCAAAATTGATGGCAAGATGAATACAGTATGTTATCAAAAAATACTGGAGGAACATCTGCATTCATCCGCCAGGAAGCTGCGCATGGGACGTACTTGGACATTCCAACATGACAATGATCCAAAACACAAAGCCAAGTCGACCTGTCATTGGCTACAGCAGAATAAAGTGAAGGTTTTGGAGTGGCCATCTCAGTCTCCTGACCTCAATATCATTGAGCCACTCTGGGGAGATCTCAAATGTGCAGTTAATGCAAGACAGCCCAAGAATTTCTAGGAACTGGAGGCTTTTTGCCAAGAGGAATGGGCAGCTTTACCATCTGAGAAGATAAAGAGCCCCATCCACAAATACCACAAAAGACTTCAAGCTGTCATTGATGTTGGGGGCAATACATGGTATTAAGAACTGGGGTATGTAAACTTTTGATCAGGGTCATTTGGGTAGTTTCTGTTGTCATTATGATTTAAAAACAGTAAACACAGTTCATTGATAATAAATGGCTTCAGCCAAACAGTAACCATGAGCGAAAGAAAAGTTTTTGCGTTATCATTCATAGTCTCTGAAAAATGGCCAAGAAATCATAAATTCTGCCAGGGTATGTAAACTTATGAGCACAACTGTATGTAATTAATTCAGAGATAATAAAGGTTAGGGTGTTTGCCTCTTTGTTATAGAATATCCATTTAGTTCATTTAAATTAGATGGTGCCTGATAATATTGGGCTGAAATACTAAAGGATCTGAGAATGTTCACACAATAAATTGTCAATATTCTATTCAAATATGTGCAGCTGAAATAAGTAAACAGATGTAGCCAGGTGCTGGCTAAATTGCTTGTGTCAATAGTGGGGGACACTCTAAAACATTAGCCACAGTGAGGCTGTCCCCTCCAGCACTCAGCTTAGACCTTACAGTGTCATATCCTGAATGCAGGGTATACATTCACAGCCGGTTTCCTACTGCGCATACGCAAAGTGTGCACGCTTTGTGAATGGCCCGGTGGCGGGGAAAGGAAGAGGGCGCCAAGCTTCTGGATGGGTTCAACATGGGGAAGTCAGCCAGAAGTGGGAGCGGGTACCTGTCATAACCAGGTAATTACTCCCCCCCGAAAGGTGCCAAATGTGGCAGCGGGGGAGATGGAAAATAAGCGGAGTTTCCACTTTTGGGTGGAGCTCCGCTTTAAGTGCAGAGCAAGCCAGCCAGGAGCACCCCATCATATCTCTACTTTGGGCCTAGAGCAGCCAGTTGCTATGCAATATAGCCAGGTGCTGTCTCTTGAATGTACTTTTGTTTAGGAACTTTGTTGCTTTGCTATTGTTGCATTATGACTCCCACTGTTGCAGCTCAGTTCTACATTTTGCATTACAAAAGCCAGAGACATTAGCAGGTCCATTTGCTGTTTTGAATTTACAGTTCTATAGTGAAAAAAAAAAACAAAAACCCCTAGACCTTTTTTGAGCCAAACAGTGTGCATTGAAAATTCATTTTAACTATAAATAGTCCCTATATGGCGCTGAATGGAAGAACAGAATAGAAGTTCAACACAGTCTCTGTTCAGAACAAAAGATCAGGTAGAGAGACCCACACCGATTCCTGTGCACAGAATTGACAGCACACAGCACCCCGTGGCCACACAGTCTTCTTACCAGATGATAGAAATAACTGGGCATGTATAATCATAGATATCCAGGTTCTCATAACCATCCAATGGAAGCCACTTGCTGGTTAGTAGGGAGCCAGACCATCCACCAAAATTGCCTCAGCAAAATACACTCTCACCCACAATGGTTACATGAGGTCAGATAATAAACAGTGCATAGTGAAGCCTGACGGGAAGGGTTAACACACTTATTTGAAATATTACACTTACAAAACAGCGTCCAAGAAGCATCGTAAGTTCCAAAAATCCATGCATGGAAGGACGTGCCTGTGTACAGCCGAACCACCTGACCGGTTTAGTGTAAAAAAAAAGTGTAATAGAACAGTGTCAAAAAGATGAAATAATATAAAGTCCAAAAAGTGCAATAAAATGTGTCATAGATCGACCATCCAGTGCTGGTTAAACAGGGTGAATGCTTTCCGCTCCGTGTGAGAAATGCTTCACCAAAAGTGCCAATCACCCCCTTAAAGAAGGAGGCTTACCAGATGCCAGTAAATTTAAGCATGTGGTCCCGTCAATCATCTGCTCATAGCAATCAGCGTCATGCCTCCATAGACAGATCAATGCAGCAATATCCCAGCAAAGGTCTCAGATGCGGTCCAACCATAAAAGCACAAAGCAGCTTCACATAGCGTAAAACCACTTAACAACAGACTTTGTTAAAAAACGTATTGCACTTACATTCGTTACATCTTTAACATAGCAACAACGTATACTTTACTGATCCCAAATGTGCCACCAGCTCCAGATCTCCAGGTCCACATGATCGGATCATGTGACTGCTCAGGCGGACCTGGAGATCTGGAGCTAGCGGCACACTCGGGAACAGTAAAGTATACGTTGTTGCTATGTTAATGTAACGAATGTAAGCGCAATACTTTTTTTAATAAAATCTGTTCTTAAGTGGTTTTACGCTATGTGAGGCTGCTATGTGCTTTTATGGTTGGACCACATCTGAGACCTTTGCTGGGATATTGCTGCATTGATCTGTCTATGGAGGCATGACGCTGATTGCTATGAGCAGATGATTGACGGGATCACATGCTTAAATTTTACTGGCATCTGGTAAGCCTCTTTCTTTAAGGGGGTGATTGGCACTTTTGGTGAAAGATTTCTCACACGGAGTGGAAAGCATTCACTTTGTTTAACCAGCACTTGATGGTCGATCTATGACACATTTTATTGCACTTTTTGGACTTTATATTATTTCATCTTTTTGACACTGTTTGTTCTATTACACTTTTTTGTTTTGTATATATCTATATATTTTTGAGCGCTACTGTGAATATGTGACACTAAACACATTTTTTCACCTGTTGGACTATGGACTACTTCTTTAATTAGGTAGCAGCTTAGTTTATCATTTGATACACATTGCGCAGTGTTTTTTGTTTTAAGTCTCACCATGTCCATCAATACAGCCTGATCAATGCCTATCAATGCAGCCTCACCAGTTTCCATAAATGCAGCCTCATCAGTGCCCATCAGCTCAGCCTCATCAGTACCCATCAGTGCAGCCTCACCAGTGTCCACCAATGCAGTCTCACCAGTGTCCATCAATGCAGCCTGAACAGTGCCCATGATCTCAGCCTGATCAGTGCCCATCAATACAGCCTCACCAGTGTCCATCAATGCAGCCTGATCAATGCCCATCAATGCAGCCTCAGCAGTGTCCATCAATGCAGCCTGTTCAGTGCCCATCAATGCAGCCCTTTCAGTGCCCATAAATGCAGCCTGTTTAGTGCCCATCAGCTCAGCCTGTTCAGTGTCTATAAATGCAGCCTTTTTAGTGCCCAGCAGCTCAGCCTGTTCAGTGCCCATAAATGCAGCCTGTAACATCATTATTTTCTTGTTCATAAAAGGGAAAACCAAGCATTTTAAAGCACATTTGAAGAGTGTATTGTACTCACCAGGGCTCATCAATGCAGCCTCATCAGTGCCCATAAGTGCAACCTCACCAGTGCCCATCAATGCAGCCTCACCAGTGTCCATCAATGCAGCCTCACCAGTGTCCATCAATGCAGCCTCACCAGTGTCCATCAATGCAGCCTCACCAGTGCCCATCAATGCAGCCTCACCAGTGTGTCAGAATCCATGATCTGAGATCCCGGCCGGAATGACTGTGCGCAGGTGAATGCAGGAGCGCACACGCATGCGGCAGGTGTGCGTGCGGGCGGCAGGTGCGCACCGTCACTGGCGCGAGTCAGCCTATTTCAAGTGCTGTCCGTTCTACAGCATTCCTGTGACCCCCTGTGACCTGTTTATTTGAGCTTCCTGTTACCTGTGACCCGGCTATCCTCTGACCTGCTTGTTATCTGTCTGCACCGACCCCGGCTTGCCTAGGACCACGTTTCTGCCTGACCCCTGTGTACTTCTGCTGCCCGTCTGTTGCCAACCCTGTTTGTACCCGACCATCCGTCTGCCTGCTCCTTCTGTACCGCACTGCCAGCCTGTTGCCAACCCAGCCTGCATCACCAGGTCTTCAGTCAGCACGAGTTCTTCAGTGGACCTTCACCTACCATCTGTGACCCAGTCCAACCTTCGTGCCACCCTGCACTCCTGAGCCACCTGTCTACTCTACCAGGGGCTCCCAAATCAGGGTAGTAAGAGAGGTTGCCCACTGCATAAGCCAGACTCTACCACCAGGTACGTGACAGTAACGGACAGCCATGTCCGAGTCTGCGCAGGGGCCCTCTCCTACGAAAGAACTGTGTGTACACCTAGCTGGCCTTATTCAAGAGGTGAAAGATCTTCAAGATGGCTACACCCGGCTGGAGGGCTGGGTTCTGGAGCTCTCTGCACACCCGTATCCGGGTCCAGCCAACCTCCTCTCTGTACCATCGTCACCTTGCCCACGGAACCCAAGTTGCCACTGCCCGAACGGTTCACCGGGGACCGTAAGAAGTTTCGGGCTTTTCGCAACTCATGCAAACTGTTTTTTGCTCTCCAGCCCCACACCTTCTCCCAGGAAGTCACCAAGGTGGGGCTGGTAATATCTCTCCTTCTGTTTGAGCCTCAGGCCTGGGCCCACTGGCTACTCGAGCAGAAAATACCGTAAACCACTGACCTTGCACGCTTCTTTCTAGCTATGACTCGGCTGTATGAGGACCCTCACCAAGCCACCACCGCAGAAGCCGCGCTCCAGCAAGTCCATAGCAGGACTATGTTTCCGAGTTCTGGCGCTGGATTGCTGACACCGCGTGGAATAACGCGGCTCTCTGTTACCAATTTCGGCTGCGCCACTCAAAGACGAGTTAGCTCGTGTGGGTGTAACCCCAGTCCCTGGACGCTCTGATCGATCTGGCCACCTAGATTGATCGCCGCCTGTGGGAGAGCAGCACCAAAAGGTCCGCTCTCCCAGTGTCCTCCTCCTCCTCTCCAGATGACCACTCGGAGCCCATGCAGATTGGCCTCCGTGGCCCGTCTCTCATCCCAGAAGGGAGACAGAGGCGCTTGTCCTACAATTTATGCCTGTATTGGAGGGGTTCTGAACATCTGGTGCGGTCCTGCCCCACCAAGCATGGTAAGGGTTCCCCTACCATCCAATGGGAGGTACTGTTTCTGTCTAGCCCTAAGACTCACCTGGTTCTCGCCATCGTCCTGCAGCTGCCCGACGGGAATATCCAAGTCCCAGCAATCATCGACTCAGGAGCATGTAGCTGCTTTGTGGATCTGAACTTTGCAGCCCAGCACTAGATTCCCCTCAAACCCAAGGACCACCAGATGATCATCTGTTTGGCTGATGGGTCCACCATTAAGTCTGGTACTGTCACACATGAGACCATCCCTCTCCTAACCCGGACTCCTGACGGTCACTCGGAGCTCCTATTATTGGACGCCATTGCGTCCGCTCTCATCCCTGTAATTCTCCCCTGGCTCTGGGCATACTGCCCTCACATTGACGGGGTCACTGGCAACCCACCGTTTCAATCATCCTACTGCCTCCACCACTATTTTCAGCAATCCCTGGAATTACTCCTGTCTGTGTTATGTCTGGACCCAGATCCTGACCCCGAAACTCGTCTTGCTATTCTCAAGGTGTACCACAATTTCCTAGACGTGTTCAGCACCGCCACACCGATCCTATGATTGTCCCATTGAGTTGCTACCAGGTACAGAGGTGCCCTTTGTCAGGATCTACCCACTTTCTGAAGTGGAACTAGCAGCCCTTAAGGTCTATCTGGACGAAAATCTGAAAAAAGGATTCATCCGGCCCTCTACGTCTCCTTCCAGGGCCGGGATATTCTTTGTAGAAAAAAAGGACCAGTCCTTGAGACCCTGTATTCACTACAGAGACCTCAATAAGACTACGGTCAAGAACAGCTACCCTTTGCCCCTAGTTCCTGAACTATTTTAGAGACTCGGCTCAGCCACTGTCTTCTCTAAATTGGATCTCCGTGGTGCCTACAACCTCATCCGCATCAGGGAAGGGGATGAATAGAAAATGGCTTTCCGAACCCGGTTCGGTCATTACGAATACCTTGTCATGCCGTTCGGACTTTGTAACGCCCCTGCCACTTTCCAGCATCTCGTAAATTATGTTTTCATCACGGGACTACCTTGATCTGTTCGTGGTTATCTATTTGGATGGTATTCTCATTTTTTCCCCTGCCCTGTTGGAGCATCGCAGGCACGTAAAAAAGTGTACTAAGCCGTCTTTGTCAGCATAAACTATATGGGAAAGCTGAGAAATGCGTATTTGAATGTTCCAGTATCTCATTCCTGGGCTTCATCCTCTGTCTTGGGCATAGTCTCAGCTATAGTGGACTGGAGGGCACCAACTGACAAGAAAGCAGGTCAACGCTTTGTAGGCTTTGAAAATTTCTATAGTTTATTAAGCGGTTCTCTGCTATCATTGCCCCCATCACCCAGCTTACAAAGCAAAACACATGCTTCCAATGGATCTCTGAAGCCCAAACGGCATTCCAGTTGCTTAAAAAGCTCTTTACCTCAGGGGGGCTTCTATCCGCTTCCCCGCAGTTGCCAACCACTCTGACTAGCTCCTGCGGTGGGGATTGGCCCAGTGAACGTAATGACCAAAGGTAGGGGAAAGGGATACTATAAGACCCATACCTCCCTTGCTTGAACCTCTCTGACACATTCAGCACCAGCCGGCGCGGGGAGGCCTCCCGCTGCGGCATTCAGCATGGCCTCACAGATGGAGAACGCGGACCTGGATGTGACTGAGAGCTCCAAATTTGATGCCCTAATGCAGGCTATTACTACCTGCCAAACTACCCTGATGGGGAAACTGGAAGCGGTGCAGCTGGACATTGGTCTAATCATGGACGCTTTCAGGGGCAGGCTCGCAGAAGCGGAACGCTGTGTGGGAGACACAGAAGACAGGCTGAGGGAGCAGCACGCATTATTACATGTGCTCCGCACTAAGGTGAAACACCTGGAAGGACGCGCTGAAGACTGAGAGAACCGGAGTAGAAGAAACAATCTCCGGGTGGTGGGCCTCTCGGAAGGCGTGGAGGGGAATGATCCGCTGACCTTCACTGAAAGCCTGCTGCGATCATTCCTACCGCAGGCCCGGTTCTCCAGCCTATTCGCTGTGGAGAGGGCACATAGAATGCCTGCTACCCGGGGTGCCCCGGGAGCTCCTCCACCAATGTTCATCTTTCGATTGCTCAACTACAGAGATAGAGATCTGGTTCTCAGAGAGGCCAGGAAGGTGGATATCCTGTGCTATGAGGGTGCAAGAGTAATGATATTCCCGGACTACTCCATTGAGACTCAAAAGCTACGTAGATCCTTCGATCAAGTGAAGCTCAATCTGAGGAATAAAAAAATTAAATACAGCATGCTTTTTCCCACGCGGCTGAGAGTCCAAGATGGCAAAACAACCCAGTTCTTCACTTCACCAGAGGAGGCGGCGCAGTGGCTGGAGACACTTCCCAGAGGCTGATCATTACATTGGAGTTCCCCTGACTGCTGCATTCTGCCTGGGGGCTATGACCTGAGGCAGGGGAGGTGAGAGACTTTAACTGCTGTTCTCCGATATGTACTGTGTTGTTCCCTCTCCTGCTGCTGACTATGAGACACTAGCCCGGGGAACCCTGATCGGCTACCTAACGGGGAGACCTATGGCCCAGGCAGACATTTTGATGGGGGACTGAGATACTGCCCCTAAGTTTCTAGTTCAGGGAGGGAGCTGTGATTTTTTTTCTTTCTTGTTTTTCTTGTTCTATATTTACTAGTTGGTAACATGGTTCAAGCATAAACCCCTGGGTCATCCAGGAGAAATTCTATACTGCAGGGAAAGATGATTATACATTTCAATTCCATGGAGGATTGTGACGCTCGGGTGGACTGCGGTTCACACCCCTGGATGGTGGCCGTCATACTATGTTTGGGGAGAAAAGCACACCGAAGTTCGGGGGTGGTGTGGGATGGGGGGGGAAACAGGGGAGCAAGTTTTGGGAAGTGCTGGACTGCCTTTCCTAAGGAGGGGTTAATTTGTTGATTGGTTTTCTTGGTTTTCACTTTTTCATGACTTATACAGAGAGATTACTAACCTATATCCTCCACTAGATGGAGACAAAATACACTATATGTATGCAGGGACATGGGCCTCCCATGTAAAGTACTATATTGCTGTGACTAATTATGCCTGGTATAATGTGATGTTGATGCTTTGGAAATTGTATGTTCTGATAGGCCTTACATGATGGAGTCACTCACAGTTCTATCATGGAACGTCAGGGATATGAACTCTAGATTTAAACGATCTCTGGTGTTCAACTACATCAAAAGATACTCGCCACAGATATGTATCCTGCAGGAGATGCACCTGACCGGGAGCAGGGTGCTGGCCCACAGGAAGCCCTGGGTTGGGTCCTATTATCACTCTACATTCTCATCCTATTCCAGGGGGGTCAGCATCCTGGTCCACAAGCCCCTATGGTTTGCCCTGTTAGGTAAGTGATGGTGCATGCACTGTTTGGTGGACTTGAACTGACCCTGGTGGGTATTTACCTCCCTCCCTCGGCCTCCGCAGCTGTATTAGACAAGCTGGTGCCCATCCTTGCTCAGTACTCGGCGGCGGAGATCCTGTTGGCAGGGGATTTTAATATGACATTAAATCCTAGTTTGGATAAGTCTAACCCTGACCCTGCCACGGATTCTCGGCTGTCGAGATGGTCTGAAATCTATGGCTTGCAGGATGTTTGGAGATGGAGTCGCCCCACAACATCTCAATTTATTTGTCACTCTGCAACCCATACCTCCTTCTCCAGAATTGACCTCATACTCGCCAGTGGATCACTGCTCCATAGGGTGCGGGAAATTACACTGCTCCCTAGGGGCATCTCAGACCACTCCCCGGTGTTGATTCGGATGAAGCTGAACACTTCAGCGGTACCACCCTCTGGCGCTTGTCAGGGTACTGGATCACTGATGAGCGAATATCCCCCGAAATAGACAATGAGATCAAGGCATACTGGGAGCACAATAGGGAAGGGACAGTGCCTCCTCAGCAAACCTGGGATGCATTTAAGGCCTGTACTAGGGGACTCTACCAGCAGATGATACACAAAGTCTGCAAGGATTCAGGGTTGGCAATGATGGAGGCAGAACAGGAAGCCCAGAGGCTAGATTTGCAATATTTCCTCTAGAGATGCTAACCTGTATGGTCACATGCTAATACTATACAGTGCCTTGCGAAAGTATTTGGCCCCCTTGAACTTTGCGACCTTTTGCCACATTTCAGGCTTCAAAAATAAAGATATAAAACTGTAATATTTTGTGAAGAATCAACAACAAGTGGGACACAATCATGAAGTGGAACGAAATTTATTGGATATTTCAAACTTTTTTAACAAATAAAAAACTGAAAAATTGGGCGTGCAAAATTATTCAGCCCCTTTACTTTCAGTGCAGCAAACTCTCTCCAGAAGTTCAGTGAGGATCTCTGAATGATCCAATGTTGACCTCAATGACTAATGATGTTAAATAGAATCCACCTGTGTGTAATCAAGTCTCCGTATAAATGCACCTGCACTGTGATAGTCTCAGAGGTCCGTTTAAAGCGCAGAGAGCATCATGAAGAACAAGGAACACACCAGGCAGGTCCGAGATACTGTTGTGGAGAAGTTTAGATACAAAAAGATTTCCCAAGCTTTAAACATCCCAAGGAGCACTGCACACGCGATAATATTG
>BLSH010390374.1:5260-29853 GCA_018402905.1 Glandirana rugosa
AGGGAGTTTTGGAGAGGGATGAGGTGATACTCTACTAAAATCTTTCTATTATACAGGAAGTGTCGTTACTGACCTTGGAGAGTGATGATTTGATACTCTACTAAAATCTTACTATTATACAGGGAGTGTCGTGGCTGTCCTTGTAGAGGGATAAGGTGATACGCTACTGTGCTGTGAGGGACAGATAATTGTTCTAAAATCATCTCATAGTGGAGTAGGGAGAGGTTCCTGTCTGTGCTGTGAGGGACATATTATCGTTCTAAAATCATCTCATAATGGTGTAGGGAGAGGTTCCTTCGGTGCTGTGAAGTACATATTATTGTTCCAAAATCATCGCATAGTGGAATAGGGAGATGTTCCTGTCGGTGCTGTGAGGGACATATTATCATTCTAAAATCATCTCATAGTTTAGTAGTGAGAGGTTCCAGTCATTGCTGTGAAGGACATATTATCTTTCTAAAATCATCTCATAGTGGAGTAGGGAGAGGTTTTGAGGGACATATTATCGTTCTAAAATCATCTCATAGTGGAGTAGGGAGAGGTTCCTGTCGGTGCTGTGAGGGACATATTATCGTTCTAAAATCATCTCATAGTGGAGTTGGGAGAGGTTCTTGTCGGTGATGTGAAGGACATATTATCGTTCTAAAATCATCTCATAATGGAGTAGGGAGAGGTACCTTTCGGTGCTGTGAGGGACATATTATCATTCTAAAATCATCTCATAGTGGAGTAGTGAGAGGTTCCAGTCATTGCTGTGAAGGACATATTATCTTTCTAAAATCATCTCATAGTGGAGTAGGGAGAGGTTTTGAGGGACATATTATCGTTCTAAAATCATCTCATAGTGGAGTAGGGAGAGGTTCCTGTCGGTGCTGTGAGGGACATATTATCGTTCTAAAATCATCTCATAGTGGAGTTGGGAGAGGTTCTTGTCGGTGATGTGAAGGACATATTATAGTTCTAAAATCATCTCATAATGGAGTAGGGAGAGGTACCTTTCGGTGCTGTGAGGGACATATTATCATTCTAAAATCATCTCATAGTGGAGTAGGGAGAGGTTCCTTTCAATGCTTTGATGGACATATTATAGTTCTAAAATCATCTCATAATGGAGTAGGGAGAGGTACCTTTCGGTGCTGTGAGGGACATATTATCATTCTAAAATCATCTCATAGTGGAGTAGGGAGAGGTTCCTGTCGGTGCTGTGAGGGACATATTATCATTTTAAAATCATCTCATAGTAGAGTAGGGAGAGGTTCCTTTCGGTGCTGTGAAGGACATATTATCGTTCTAAAATCGTCTCATAGTGGAGTAGGGAGAGGTTCCTGTCGGTGCTGTGAGGGACAGATTATTGTTATAAAATTATCTCATAGTGGAGTAGGGAGAGGTTCCTGTCGGTGCTGTGATGGACATATTATCGTTCTAAAATCCTCTCATAGTGGAGTAGGGAGAGGTCCCTGTCGGTGCTGTGAGGGACATATTATCATTCTAGAATCATCTCATAGTGGTGTAGGGAGAGGTTCATGTCGGTGCTGGGAGGTACAGATTATCGTTCTAAAATCATCTCAGACTGGAGTAGGGAGAGGTTCTTTCGGTGCTGTGAAGGACATATTATTGTTCCAAAATCATCGCATAGTGGAATAGGGAGAGGTTCCTGTCGGTGCTGTGAGGGACAGATTTTTTTTTTTAAATCATCTCATAGTGGAGTAGGGAGAGGTGCCTATCAGTGCTGTGAGGGACATATTATCGTTCTAAAATCATCTCATAGTGGAGTAGGGAGGGGTTCCTGTCATTGCTGTGAAGGACATATTATCGTTCTAAAATCATCTCATAGTGAAGTGCTGAAAGGTTCCTTTCAGTGCTTTGAGGGACAAATTATCATTCTAAAATCATCTCATAGTGGAGTAGGGAGAGGTTCCTGTCGGTGCTGTGAGGGACAGATTATCATTCTAAAATCATCTCATAGGGGAGTAGGGAGAGATTCCTGTCGGAGCTGTGTGGGACAGATTATCGTTCAAAAATCATCTCATAGTTGAGTAGGGAGAGGTTCCTGTCGGTGCTGTGAGGGACAGATTATCATTCTAGAATCATTTCATAGTGGAGTAGAATGAGGTTCCTGTCGGTGCTGAGAGGGACATATTATCGTTCTAAAATCATTTCATAGTAGAGTAGGGGGAGGTTCCTGTCGGTACTGTGAAGGACATATTTTCATTCTAAAATCGTCTCATAGTGGAGTAGGGAGAGGTTCCTGTCGGTGCTGTGAAGGACATATTATCGTTCTAAAATCGTCCCATAGTGGAGTAGGGAGAGGTTCCTGTCGGTGCTGTGAGGGACAGATAATTGTTCTAAAATCATCGCATAGTGGAGTAGGGAGAGGTTCCTGTCGGTGCTGTGAGGGACATATTATCGTTCTAAAATCATTTCATAGTGGAATAGGGAGAGGTTCCTGTCGGTGCTGTAAAGGACATATTATCGTTCTAAAATCATCTCATAGTGGAGTAGGGAGAGGTTCCTGTTGGTGCTGTGAAGGACATATTATCGTTCTAAAATCATCTCATAGTGGAGTAGGGAGAGGTTCCTGTCGGTGCTGTGAGTGACATATTATCGTTCTAGAATCATCTCATAGTTAAGTAGGGAGAGGTTCCTGTTGGTGCTATGAGGGACATATTATCATTCTAAAATCATCTCATAGTAGAGTAGGGAGAGGTTCATGTTGGTGCTGTGAGGGACAGATTATCGTTCTAAAATCATCTCATAGTGGAGTAGGGAGAGGTTCCTTCGGTGCTGTGAGGGACAGATTATCGTTCTAAAATCATCTCATAGTGGAATAGGTAGAGTTTCCTGTCGGTGCTGTGAGGGACAGATTATTGTTGTAAAATAATCTCATAGTGTAGTAGGGAGAGGTTCCTGTCTGTGCTGTGAGGGACAGATTATCATTCTAGAATCATCTCATAGTGAAGTAGGTAGAGGTTCATGTCGGTACTGTGAGGTGACAGATTATCGTTCTAAAATCATCTCATAGTGGAGTAAGGAGAGGTTCCTTCGGTGCTGTGAAGGACATATTATCAGTCTAAAATCATCTCAAAGTAGAGTAGGGAGAGTATCCTGTCGGTGCTGTGAAGGACATATTATCGTTCTAAAATCCTCTCATAGTGGAGTAGGGAGAGGTTCCTGTCGGTGCTGTGAGGGACATATTATCTTTCTAAAATCATCTCATAGTGGAGTAGTGAGAGGTTCCTGTAGGTGCTGTGAGGGACAGATAATTGTTCTAAAATCATCTCATAGTGGAGTAGGGAGAGGGTTCTGTCTGTGCTGTGAGGGACATATTATCGTTCTAAAATCATCTCATAATGGAGTAGGGAGAGGTTCCTTCGGTGCTGTGAAGTACATATTATTGTTCCAAAATCATCGCATAGTGGAATAGGGAGATATTCCTGTCGGTGCTGTGAGGGACAGATTATCATTCTAAAATCATCTCATAGTTTAGTAGTGAGAGGTTCCTGTCATTGCTGTGAAGGACATAATATCTTTCTAAAATCATCTCATAGTGGAGTAGGGAGAGGTTCCTGTCGGTGCTGTGAGGGACATATTATCGTTCTAAAATCATCTCATAGTGGAGTTGGGAGAGGTTCCTGTCGGTGCTGTGAAGGACATATTATCGTTCTAAAATCATCTCATAATGGAGTAGGGAGAGGTACCTTTCGGTGCTGTGAGGGACATATTATCATTCTAAAATCATCTCATAGTGGAGTAGGGAGAGGTTCCTGTCATTGCTGTGAAGGACATATTATCTTCCTAAAATCATCTCATAGTGGATTAGGGAGAGGTTCCTTTCAATGCTTTGATGGACATATTATAGTTCTAAAATCATTTCATAGTGGAGTAGGGAGAGGTTCCTGTCGGTGCTGTGAGGGAAATATTATCGTTCTAAAATCATCTCATCGTGGAGTAGGGAGAGGTTCCTGTCGGTGCTGTGAGGGACATATCATTTTAAAATCATCTCATAGTAGAGTAGGGAGAGGTTCCTGTCGGTGCTGTGAAGGACATATTATCGTTCTAAAATCGTCTCATAGTGGAGTAGCGAGAGGTTCCTGTCGGTGCTGTGAGGGACAGATTATTGTTCTAAAATCATCTCATAGTGGAGTAGGGAGATGTTCATGTCGGTGCTGTGAGGGACAGATTATCGTTCTAAAATCATCTCATAGTGGAGTAGGGAGAGGTTCTTTCGGTGCTGTGAAGGACATATTATTGTTCCAAAATCATTGCATAGTGGAATAGGCAGAGGTTCCTGTCGGTGCTGTGAGGGACATATTATCATTCTAAAATCATCTCATAGTGGAGTAGGGAGAGGTTCCTGTCATTGCTGTGAAGGACATATTATCTTCCTAAAATCATCTCATAGTGGATTAGGGAGAGGTTCCTTTCAATGCTTTGAGGGACATATTATCGTTCTAAAATCATCTCATAGTGGAGTATGGAGACGTTCCTGTCGGTGCTGTGAGGGACATAATATCGTTCTAAAATCATCTCATAGTGGAGTATTGAGAGCTTCCCGTCGGTGCTGTGAGGGACATATTATCGTTCTAAAATCATCTCATAGTAGAGTAGGGAGAGGTTCCTGTCGGTGTTGTGAAGGACATATTATCGTTCTAAAATCGTCTCATAGTGGAGTAGGGAGAGGTTCCTGTCGGTGCTGTGAGGGACATATTATCGTTCTAGAATCATCTCATAGTGGTGTAGGGAGAGGTTCATGTCGGTGCTGTGAGGTACAGATTATCGTTCTAAAATCATCTCAAATTGGAGTAGGGAGAGGTTCTTTCGGTGCTGTGAAGGACATATTATCGTTCCAAAATCATCACATAGTGGAATAGGGAGAGGTTCCTGTCGGTGCTGTGAGGGACAGATTATGTTTTTAAAATCATCTCATAGTGGAGTAGGGAGAGGTGCCTGTCGGTGCTTTGAGGGACATATTATCGTTCTAAAATCATCTCATAGTGGAGTAGGAAGAGAAGAAAAAAGTGCGCCTCTAAGTGCAATAGTTTAGTAAAAAACAGCGTTTATTAAAACAAATAAAAACTACTCACAATGGTAGTGTTCAGGGGAGCGTTGCAGTAGTGAGCCACTGCTAGCTATGTGGAAGTCCTGAGGGATGAACTCCTGGGATGGGGATGAGGCTGCCTGGTGGTGGTGTTGTGGGAAGGAAGCGTCGGTGGCTCCCGGCGTCTCCTCCTTCACGCCACTGGTGGAAGATGCGTTCGTTCTGATCCGATCGTTCCGTTCCGGCAGTCAGTTGGTCTCTCATCCAGTGCACAACAGGAGTGATTATGATTCGGCGACGCGTTGCGGGGCTCCGCCCCTTCTTCAGGCCGTGTGATTGCCATGGTTGAGCTGGGAGAATTTATGGGCAAGAAATGGGGGGAGTGTAGTCTGAAGCCACGCCTACTCATGAGTGATTTAACCCTATGCAGGCATGAGTTAGGCTGGTAATAGGTATAGCAAAGTCCCGAATAGAGTGTATGAGCCGCTGGCTAGCACTGAATACAAAAGGTTAACCGAATACTTTTTACATGAACAGATGCTTATACATGGAATGGGTGGATATAAGGCTATAGTTGACAACAGCAATAGTTAGAGACAGTAAAAATAATGAAAAACAGCAATAAGTTGGTGCCGTTACGGGGGGGGGCGGGGGGAAAGGTGGGGGGGGGACAAAGGCGGGATGGAGAAGCACTCCAAGGTGTGGGGAGGGGGAAGGGGGGAGGGGGGGTGTGAGGGGCAAGGGAATTGGGTGGGGGAGGGGGGTATATGATGTGATAACGGGCACCTTTTGCCTTTTGTACATAATTAAGCATGTGGAACATATTTTCGCACCAACAGGACATCATGAGGTATCTTGGACACCAATATATATCACTCGGTGAACCTTAATCCACAGGGCCTACAGAGTGTAATTTAACCATCTGGAGCCGCACTTAGAGGCGCACTTTTTTCTTCTCTTCCTTTTTACCATAGAAGCTCGGTTACTTCTCAAAGGTGCAGCCAAAACAGTGCCACAGAGACTGTATTACAAGCAACGGTTCTTATTGCTACCAATGACTTCTATCACCCTCTGGGTGGACACTGCACCCTCCGGTCTCAGTCACTCAGGCTGAGCCCACCCACGACCTTAGGATTGCGCTGCAAATACTTTGTTTTATGTCATAGTGGAGTAGGGAGGGGTTCCTGTCATTGTTGTGAAGGACATATTATCGTTCTAAAGTCATCTCATAGTGAAGTAAGGAAAGGTTCCTTTCAGTGCTGTGAGGGACATATTATCATTCTAAAATCATCTCATAGTGGAGTAGGGAGAGGTTCCTGTCGGTGCTGTGATGGACAGATAATCATTCTAAAATCATCTCATAGGGGAGTAGGGAGAGGTTTCTGTCGGTGCTGTGAAGGATATATTATCGTTCTAAAATCATCTCATACTTCTGTAGGGAGAGATTCCTGTCGGAGCTGTGTGGGACAGATTATCATTCAAGAATCATCTCATAGTTGAGTAGGGAGAGGTTCCTGTCGGTGCTGTGAGGGACAGATTATCATTCTAGAATCATTTCATAGTGGAGTAGGGAGAGGTTCCTGTCGGTGCTGTGAGGGACATATTATCGTTCTAAAATCAGCTCATAGTAGAGTAGGGAGAGGTTCCTGTCAGTGCTGTGAAGGACATATTTTCGTTCTAAAATCGTCTCATAGTGGAGTAGGGAGAGGTTCCTGTCGGTGCTGTGAGGGACAGATTATTGTTCTAAAATCATCTCACAGTGGAGTAGGGAGAGGTTCCTGTCGGTGCTGGGAAGGACATATTATGGTGCTAAAATCGTCTCATAGTGAAGTAGGGAGAGGTTCCTTTCGGTGCTGTGAGGGACATATTATCGTTCTAAAATCATCTCATTGTTCAGTATTGAGAGGCTCCTGTCGGTGCTGTGAGTGACATATTATTGTTCTAGAATAAACTCATAGTTAAGTAGGGAGAGGTTCCTTGATGCTATGAGGGACATATTATCCTTCTAAAATCATCTCATAGTAGAGTAGGGAGAGATTCATGTTGGTGCTGTGAGGGGCAGATTATCGTACTAAAATCATATCAGAGTGGATTAGGGAGAGATTCCTTCGGTTCTGTGAGGGACAGATTATCGTTCTAAAATCATCTCATAGTGGAATAGGCAGAGGTTCCTGTCGGTGCTGTGAGGGACAGATTATTGTTGTAAAATAATCACATAGTGTAGTAGGGAGAGGTTCCTGTCGGTGCTGTGAGGGACAAATTATCATTCTAGAATCATCACATAGTGGAGTAGGTAGAGGTTCATGTCGGTGCTGTGAGGTGACAGATTATTGTTCTAAAATCATCTCATAGTGGAGTAGGGAGAGGTTCCTGTCGGTGCTGTGAGGGACATATTATCGTTCTAAAATCATCTCATAGTAGGGTAGGGAGAGGTTCCTTTCAGTGCTGTGAAGGACATATTTTCGTTCTAAAATCGTCTCATAGTGGAGTAGGGAGAGGTTCCTGTCGGTGCTGTGAGGGACAGATTATTGTTCTAAAATCATCTCACAGTGGAGTAGGGAGAGGTTCCTGTCGGTGCTGTGAAGGACATATTATCGTTCTAAAATCGTCTCATAGTGGAGTAGGGAGAGGTTCCTGTCGGTGCTGTGAGGGACAGATAATTGTTCTAAAATCATCTCATTGTGGAGTAGGGAGAGGTTCCTGTCGGTGCTGTGAGGGACATATTGTTCTAAAATCATTTCATAGTGGAATAGGGAGAGGTTCCTGTCGGTGCTGTACAGGACATATTATTGTTCTAAAATCATCTCATAGTGGAGTAGGGAGAGGTTCCTGTTGGTGCTGTGAAGGACATATTATCGTTCTAAAATCATCTTATAGTGGAGTAGGGAGAGGTTCCTTTCGGTGCTGTGAGGGACATATTATCGTTCTAAAATCATCTCATAGTTCAATATTGAGAGGTTCCTGTCGGTGCTGTGAGTTACATATTATCGTTCTAGAATCAACTCATAGTTAAGTAGGGAGAGGTTCCTGTTGGTGCTATGAGGGACATATTGTCGTTCTAAAATCATCTCATAGTAGAGTAGGGAGAGATTCATGTTGGTGCTGTGAGGGACAGATTATCGTTCTAAAATCATCTCATAGTGGATTGGGGATAGGTTCCTTCGGTGCTGTGAGGGACAGATTATCGTTCTAAAATCATCTCATAGTGGAATAGGCAGAGGTTCCTGTCGGTGCTGTGAAGGACAAATTATCATTCTAGAATCATCTCATAGTGGAGTAGGTAGAGGTTCATGTCGGTGCTGTGAGGTGACAGATTATCGTTCCAAAATCATCTCATAGTGGATTAGGGAGAGGTTCCTTCGGTGCTGTGAAGAACATATTATTTTTCCAAAATCATTGCATAGTGGAATAGGGAGATGTTCCTGTCGGTGCTGTGAGGGACATATTATCTTTCTAAAGTCATCTCATAGTGGAGTAGGGATAGGTTTTGAGGGACATATTATCGTTCTATAATTATCTCATAGTTGAGTAGGGAGAGGTTCCTCTCGGTGCTGTGAGGGACATATTATCGTTCTAAAATCATCTCATAGTGGAGTAGGGAGAGGTTCCTGTCGGTGCTGTGAAGGACATATTATCGTTCTAAAATCCTCTCATAGTGGAGTAGGGAGAGGTTCCTGTCGGTGCTGTGAGGGACATATTATCTTTCTAAAATCATCTCATAGTTGAATAGTGAAAGGTTCCTGTCGGTGCTGTGAGGGACAGATAATTGTTCTAAAATCATCACATAGTGGAGTAGTGAGAGGTTCCTGTCTGTGCTGTGAGGGACATATTATTGTTCTAAAATCATTACATAGTGGAATAGGGATAGGTTCCTGTCGGTGCTGTAAAGGACATATTATCGTTCTAAAATCATCTCATAGTGGAATAGTGAGAGGTTCCTGTTGGTGCTGTGAAGGACATATTATCGTTCTAAAATCATCTCATAGTGGAGTAGGGAGAGGTTCCTTTCGGTGCTGTGAGGGACATATTATCGTTCTAAAATCATCTCATAGTGGAGTATTGAGAGGTTCCTGTCGGTGCTGTGAGTGACATATTATCGTTCTAGAAACAACTCATAGTTAAGTAGGGAGAGGTTCCTGTTGGTGCTATGAGGGACATATTATCATTCTAAAATCATCTCATAGTAGAGAAGGGAGAGGTTCATGTTGGTGCTGTGAGGGACAGATTATCGTTCTAAAATCATCTCATAGTGGAGTAGGGAGAGGTTCCTTCGGTGCTGTGAGGGACAGATTATCGTTCTAAAATCATCTCATAGTGGAATAGGTAGAGGTTCCTGTCGGTGCTGTGAGGGACAGATTATTGTTGTAAAATAATCTCATAATGTATTAGGTAGAGGTTCATGTCGGTGCTGTGCGGTGACAGATTATCGTTCTAAAATCATCTCATAGTGGAGTAGGGAGAGGTTACTTCGGTGCTGTGAAGGACATATTATTGTTCCAAAATCATTGCATAGTGGAATAGGGAGATGTTCCTGTCGGTGCTGGGAAGGACAGATTATCATTCTAAAATCATCTCATAGTGGAGTAGGGAGAGGTTCCTGTCATTTCTGTAAAGGACATATTATCTTTCTAAAATCATCTCATGGTGGAGTATGGAGAGGTTTTGAGGGACATATTATCGTTCTAAAATCATCTCATAGTGGAGTAGGGAGAGGTTCCTGTCGGTGCTGTGAGGGACATATTATCGTTCCAAAATCATCTCATACTGGTGTAGGGAGAGGTTCCTGTCGGTGCTGTGAAGGACATATTATCGTTCTTAAATCCTCTCATAGTGGAGTAGGGAGAGGTTCCTGTCTGTGCTGTGAGGGACATATTATCTTTCTAAAATCATTTCATAGTAGAATAAGGAGAGGTTCCTGTCGGTGCTGTGAAGGACATATTATCGTTCTAACATCATCTCATAATGGAGTAGGGAGAGGTTCCTTTCGGTGCTGTGAGGGACATATTATCGTTCTAAAATCATCTCATAGTGGAGTAGGGAGAGGTTCCTGTCATTGCTGTGAAGGACATATTATCTTTCTAAAATCATCTCATAGTGGAGTAGGGAGAGGTTCCTTTCAATGCTTTGAGGGACATATTATCTTTCTAAAATCATCTCATAGTTGAGTAGTGAGAGGTTCCGGTCGGTGCTGTGAGAGACAGATAATTGTTCAAAAATCATCTCATAGTGGAGTAGGGAGAGGTTCCTGTCGGTGCTGTGAGGGACATATTATCGTTCCAAAATCATCTCATAGTGGTGTAGGGAGAGGTTCCTGTCGGTGCTGTGAAGGACATATTATCGTTCTAAAATCCTCTCATAGTGGAGTAGGGAGAGGTTCCTGTCAGTGCTGTGAGGGACATATTATCTTTCTAAAATCATCTCATAGTTGAGTAGTGAGAGGTCCCTGTCGGTGCTGTGAGGGACAGATAATTGTTCTAAAATCATCTCATAGTGGAGTAGGGAGAGGTTCCTGTCTGTGCTGTGAGGGACATATTATCTTTCTAAAATCATCTCATAGTTGAGTAGTGAGAGGTTCCTGTCGGTGCTGTGAGGGACAGATAATTGTTCTAAAAACCATCTCATAGTGGAGTAGGGAGAGGTTCCTGTCTGTGCTGTGAGGGACATATTATCGTTCTAAAATCATTTCATAGTAGAATAGGGAGAGGTCCCTGTCGGTGCTGTGAAGGACATATTATCGATCTAACATCATCTCATAATGGAGTAGGGAGAGGTTCCTTTCGGTGCTGTGAGGGACATATTATCATTCTAAAATCATCTCATAGTGGAGTAGGGAGAGATTCCTGTCATTGCTGTGAAGGACATATTATCTTTCTAAAATCATCTCATAGTGGAGTAGGGAGAGGTTCCTTTCAATGCTTTGAGGGACATATTATAGTTTTAAAATTATAGTGGAGTAGGGAGACGTTCCTGTCGGTGCTGTGAGGGAAATATTATTGTTCTAAAATCATCTCATAGTGGAGTAGGGAGAGGTTCCTGTCGGTGCTGTGAGGGGCATATTATCGTTCTAAAATCATCTCATAGTAGAGTAGGGAGAGGTTCCTGTCGGTGCTGTGAAGGACATATTATCGTTCTAAAATCGTCTCATAGTGGAGTAGGGAGAGGTTCCTGTCGGTGCTGTGAGGGACAGATTATTGTTCTAAAATCATCTCATAGTGGAGTAGGGAGAGGTTCTTTCGGTGCTGTGAAGGACATATTATTGTTCCAAAATCATTGCATAGTGGAATAGGCAGAGGTTCCTGTCGGTGCTGTGAGGGACATATTATCATTCTAAAATCATCTCATAGTGAAGTAGGGAGAGGTTTCTGTCGTTGCTGTGAATGACATATTATTTTTTTAAAATCATCTCAAAGTAGATTAGGGAGAGGATCCTGTCAGTGCTGTGAAGGATATATTATCGTTCTAAAATCATCTCATAGTGGAGTAGCGAGAGGTTCCTGTTGGTGCTGTGAGGGACATATTATCATTCTAAAATCATCTCATAGTGGAGTAGGGAGAGGTTCCTGTCATTGCTGTGAAGGACATATTATCTTTCTAAAATCATCTCATAGTGGAATAAGGAGAGGTTCCTTTCAATGCTTTGAGCGACATAGTATCGTTCTAAAATAATTTCATAGTGGAGTAGGGAGAGGTTCCTGTTGGTACTGTGAGGGACATATTATTGTTCTAAAATCATCTCATAGTGGAGTAGGGAGAGGTTCCTGTCAGTGCTGTTAGGGAAATATTATCGTTCTAAAATCATCTCATAGTGGAGTAGGGAGAGGTTCATGTCTGTGCTGTGAGGGACAGATTATCGTTCTAAAATCATCTCATAGTGGAGTAGGGAGAGGTTCCTTCGGTGCTGTGAAGGACATATTATTGTTCCAAAATCATTGCATAGTGGAATAGGGAGAGGTTTCTGTCGGTGCTGTGAGGGGCAGATTATTTTTCTAAAATCATCTCATAGTGCAGTAGGGAGAGGTTCCTGTCGGTGCTGTGAGGGACAGATTATCGTTCTAGAATCATTTCATAGTGGAGTAGGGAGAGGTTCCTGTCGGTGCTGTGAGGGACATATTATCATTCTAGAATCAACTCATAGTGGAGTAGTGAGAGGTTCCTGTCAGTGCTGTGAGGGACATATTATCGTTCTAAAGTCATCTCATAGTGGAATAGGGAGAGGTTCATGTCGTTGTTGTTTAGGACATATTCTTTTTTTAAAATCATCTCATAGTGGAGTAGGGAGAGGTTCCTGTCGGTGCTCTGAGGGACATATTATCGTTCTAAAATCATCTCATAGTGGAGTAGTGAGAGGTTCCTGTCGGTGCTGTGAGGGACATATTATCATTCTAAAATCATCTCATAGTGGAGTAGGGAGAAGTTCCTGTCAGTGCAGTGAGGGACATATTATTGTTCTAGAATAATCTCATATTGGAATAGGTAGAGGTTCCTGTCAGTGCTGTGAGGGACAGATTATCGTTCTAAAATCATCTCATAGTGGAGTAGGGAGAGGTTCCTTCGGTGCTGTGAAGGACATATTATTGTTCCAAAATCATTGCATAGTGGAATTGGGAGAGGTTTCTGTCGGTGCTGTGAGGGACAGATTATTTTTCTAAAATCATCTCATAGTGGAGTAGGGAGAGGTTCCTGTCGGTGCTGTGAGGGACATATTATCATTCTAAAATCATCTCATAGTGGAGTAGGGAGAGGTTCCTGTCATTGCTGTGTGGGACAGATTATCTTTCTAAAATCATCTCATAGTGGAGTAGGGAGAGGTTCCTTTCAATGCTTTGAGGGACATATTATCGTTCTAAAATCATTTCATAGTGGAGTAGGGAGAGGTTCCTGTCAGTGCTGTGAAGGACATAGTATCGATCTAAAATCATCTCATAGTGGAGTAGGGAGAGGTTCCTGTCGGTGCTGTGAAGGACATATTATCGTTCTAAGATCATCTCATAGTGGAGTAGGGAGACTATATTTTCGGTGCTGTGAGGGACATATTATCGTTCTTAAATCATCTCATAGTGGAGTATTGAGAGGTTCCTGTCCGTGCCTTGAGGGACATATTATCGTTCTAGAATCAACTCATAGTGGAGTAGGGAGAGGTTCCTGTTGGTGCTATGAGGGACATATTATCGTTCTAAAATCATCTCATAGTGCAGTAAGGAGAGGTTCCTGTCGGTGCTGTGAGGGACAGATTATCGTTCTAGAATCATCTCATAGTGGAGTAGGGAGAGGTTCCTGTTGTTGCTGAGAGGGACATATTATCGTTCTAAAATCATCTCATAGTGGAGTAGGGAGAGGTTCCTGTCGGTGCTCTGAGGGACATATTATCGTTCTAAAATCATCTCATAGTGGAGTAGTGAGAGGTTCCTGTCGGTGCTGTGAGGGACATATTATCGTTCTAAAATCATCTCATAGTGGAGTAGGGAGAAGTTCCTGTCAGTGCTGTGAGGGATATATTATTGTTCTAGAATAATCTCATATTGGAATAGGTAGAGGTTCCTGTCAGTGCTGTGAGGGACAGATTATCGTTCTAAAATCATCTCATATTGGAATAGGGAGAGGTTCCTGTCGGTGCTGTGAGGGACAGATTATCATTCTAAAATCATCTCATAGTGGAGTAGGTAGAGGTTCCTGTCGGTGCTGTTAGGGACATATTATCGTTTTAAAATCATCTCATAGTTGAATAGGGAGAGGTTCCTGTCGGTGATATGTGTGACAGATTATCATTCTAAAATCATCTCATACTGGTGTAGGGAGAGGTTCCTGTCCGTGCTGTGTGGGACATATTATCGTTCTAAAATCATCTCATAGTGCAGTAGGGAGAGGTTCCTGTCGGTGCTGTGAGGGACAGATTATCGTTCTAGAATCATCTCATAGTGGAGTAGGGAGAGGTTCATGTCAGTGCTGTGAGGGACAGATTATCGTTCTAAGATCATCTCATAGTGGAGTAGGGAGAGGTACCTTTCAGTGCTTTGAGGGACATATTATCGTTCTAAAATCATCTCATAGTGGAGTAGGGAGAGGTTCGTGTCGGTGCTGTGAGGGACATATTATCGTTCTAAAATTATCTCATAGTGGAGTAGGGAGAGGTTCCTGTCGGTGCTGTGAGGGACATATTATCGTTTTAAAATCATCTCATAGTAGAGTAGGGAGAGGCTCCTGTTGGTGCTGTTAGGGACATATTATCGTTTTAAAATCATCTCATAGTTGAATAGGGAGAGGTTCCTGTCGGTGATATGAGTGACAGATTATCATTCTAAAATCATCTCATACTGGTGTAGGGAGAGGTTCCTGTCGGTGCTGTGTGGGACATATTATCGTTCTAAAATCATCTCATAGTGCAGTAGGGAGAGGTTCCTGTCGGTACTGTGAGGGACAGATTATCGTTCTAGAATCATCTCACAGTGGAGTAGGGAGAGGTTCCTGTCAGTGCTGTGAGGGACAGATTATTGTTCTAAAATCATCTCATAGTGGAGTAGGGAGATGTTCCTGTCGGTGCTGTGAGGGACATATTATTGTTCTAAAATCAATTCATAGTGGAATAGGGAGAGGTTCCTGTCAGTTCTGTGAAGTACATAATATCGTTCTAAAATCATCTCATAGTAGAGTAGGGAGAGGTTCCTGTCGGTGCTGTGAGGGACATATTATCCTTCTAAAATCATCTCATAGTGAAGTAGTGTGAGGTTCATGTTAGTGCTGTGAGGGACAGATTATTGTTCTAAAATAATCTCATAGTGGAGTAGGGAGAGGTTCCTGTCGGTGCTGTGAGGGACAGATTATCGTTCTAAAATCATCTCATAGTGGACTAGGGAGAAGTTCCTATCGTTGCTGTGAGGGACAGATTATCATTTCAAAAATCATCTCATAGTGGAGTAGGGAGAGTTTCCTGTCAGTGGTGTGAGGGACATATTATTTTTCTAAAATCATCTCATAGAGGAGTAGGGAGAGGTTCCTTTCAGTGCTGTGAGGGACATATTATCATTCTAAAATCATCTCATAGTTGAGTAGGGAGAGGTTCCTGCTGCTGGTGTGAGCGGTGCATTTCTTGCACAAAAAAAGTGCGTCTACTTTGCTGTTTTCAAAAAAAAAGAATAATCATTTATTATTCTTTTTTTAGTATTAATACATAGAGCTACATAGTACATTTGCGTCCAGAATGAGTAGAGCATCAAATAAGGGATGTGGTTGTGTTTCTGCTTGTCCTGCTGGACATGGTCGATTTGTGCAAGCTACACGCACAAGTGAAACCCCTTCCTCAGGTGCGAGTAGTCAACAGAACCTTCAACTTTATATGGTAGGCCCGAATGCCGCTCAACCAAAGGTGAGGCCAGAACAAGGACGGGCGATATAAGATTGGGTGGCTGACAATGCCTCCAGTTCCTTCACATTGTCTCCCATCCGGTCCCTTGATGAAAACTCAGAGTTGGCACCTGAACCCCATGGCCATCTGTCTTTCACCTCAGCCCCTTGTAAATCAGCCAAGCAGTCTGAGCCCCAAGTCATGCAGCAGTCTCTTATGCTTTTTGATGACTCTGCTGGTGTGCATTCCGTGGGCCATCCACTTAGCCCTGCCCCTGTGACAGCAACGCCATCATGTCCACCACCGTCCCCAAGCATTTCCACACTGTCCCATGGAAGCTTACAGCTCTCCATCTCCCAAACACTGGAGAGAAAGAGGAGGTACCCCCTTGCCCACCCACGATCCCTAGCCCTGAATGCCAGCATTTCAAAATTCCTGGCCTTTGAAATGCAATCATTCCGTCTGGTGGACACAGACAGTTTTAAAAACCTGATGGTGGTGTCTGTCCCACAGTATGTGGTTCCCAGCCACCACTACTTTTCCAGACAAGCCATCCCTTCCCTGCACAAACAAGTCGGGGACAAGATCAAGTGTGCACTGCGCAACGCCATCTGTTGCAAGGTCCAAGTAACCACTGATACCTGGACCAGTAGGCACGGGCAGGGACGCTATATCTCGCTAACTGCACACTGGGTAAATGTAGTGGCAGGTGGGCCTGAGGCGGCTAGCCATTTGGCGCATGTCCTTCCGCCACTGAGGATTGCAGGGTATTTCTCTTTGCCTCCTGTTGCCTCCTCCTCCTACTCCGCTTCCTCCTCCTCTACCACCTCCTCATCCGGTCAGCGTAACACCTTCACCACCAACTTTAGCACATCCAGGGGGAAATGACAGCTGGCTGTTTTAAAACTGATATGTTTGAGGGATAAACCCCACACGGTACAGCAGCTGTGGACGGGCATTGAACAACAGACCGATGAGTGGTTGCTGCCACTGAGCCTTAAGCCCAGCCTTGTGATGTGCGATAAGGGGCAAAATCTCGTAGCAGCTATGGGCCTAGCCGGTTTTACATACATCCCTTGCCTGGCACATGTGCTGAATTTTGTGGTGCAGAAATTTCTAAAAAACTACCCGGATATGTCAGAGCTGCTGCATAAAGTGTGGGCCGTCTGTGCGCGCTTTCGGTGTTCTCACCCTGCTGCTTGCCTGTCTGCTCTGCAGTGGAACTTCGGCCTTCCCGCTCATCGCCTCCTATGCAATGTGCCCACAAGGTGGAACTCCACCTTGCATATGGTGGAGAGACTATGCAAGCAGCATCAGGCAATAGTGGAGTTTCAGCTGCAGCACGCATGGGTCAGTCGCTCTGCGGAACAGCACCACTTCACCACCAACGAGTGGGCCTCCATGCGAGACCTGTGTACCATATTGTGGTGTTTTGAGTACTCCACCAACATGGCCAGTGCAGATGACGCTGTTCTCAGCGTTACTATCCCACTTCTATGTCTCCTTGAAAAAACACTTCGGCGATGATTGAAGAGGATGTGGCACAGGAGGAGGAGGAAGAGGGGTAATTTCCATGGTTATTAGGCCAGTCATTCACAAGTGGCTCGGAGGGTAGGTTCCTGCACCAGCATAGGCCAGATAAAAAAAGTCAAACCAGGGCACAGTTCTGGCGGATGAGGAGGACGAGGATGATGAGCAGGAGGAGGAGGAGGAGGAACCGTTTTCACAGCAGGGTGGCACCCAACGCAGCTCGTGGGCATCACTGAAGCATGGCTGGGGGGATACAGAGGACACAGATGATACACCTCCCACAGAGGACAGCTTGTCTTGGCCTCTGGGCAGCCTGGCACACATGAGCGACTACATGCTGCAGTGCCTGCTCAACATCAGCCGAGTTGCCCACATTTTAACTTGCTGATTACTGGGTGGCCCCCCTGCTGGATCCCGGTTACAAGGACAACGTGCCGTCCTTAATTCCCTCACTGGAGCGTGATCGGAAGATGCACGACTACAAGCGCACGCTGGTAGATGCGCTGCTGAGGGCATTCCCAAATGACACCGGGGGCTCAGTGGAAGCACAAGGCGAAGGCAGAGGAGATGGAAGAGGCCGCCAACGCAGCTGTGCCACCGCCAGCACCTCAGAAGGCAGGGTTAGTATGGCCGAAATGTGGCAAAGCTTTGTCATCAGCCCACCACAACAAAGAGCACCACCGGCCCATAGACAACGTCTTAGCAGGAGGCAGCATTTCAGCAACATGGTGGAAGAGAATGTGTGCACACGCCTACACGTACTGACTGATGGGTCTGCCCCATTCAACTTCTGGGTCTCCAAATTGGCCACATGGCCTGAGCTTGCCGTTTATGCCTTGGAGGTTCTGGCCCGCCCTGCAGCCAGTGTATTGTCTGAACATGTGTTTAGCACGGCAGGGGGCGTTATCACAGACAAGCGCAGCCGCCTGTCCACAGCCAACGTGGACAAGCTAACGTTTATTAAAATGAACCAGGCATGGATCCCACAAGACTTGTCTGTACCTAGTGCAGAATAGACATTTAGACTGGACTCACACAGCCATTGGTATACTTGTTTTTTTGAATATGCCTCAATATTTTGGGGGCTACCCCAATTATAAAAAAAAAAAAACTGTGTTGGCTACCTCCTCCTACTCCTCCACCACCGCCACTTCCACCTACACTGCCACGGTCACAGCCTAGCCAACCTCTAGGCTCCTACTCCACATCCACCCCCCTTCCCATTTTTTTTATTTGATTTTAATTTATTTTCCCTATCCCAATTTTTTTGTAGGGCACTTGCCCTACTCTTACCCCCATGTTACTTCCTTTTGCAGCCCTCTAGCACTTGCCAAGACTTTGTTACAGCCATTTTTGTGCCGAAAAGTTCGGGTCCCCATTGACTTCAATGGCGTTCGGGGTCCAGGATAAAGTTTGGGTCGAGTTCGGTACCGAACCCGGACTTTTTCCCAAAGTTCCGCCGAACCCACTGAACCCGAACATCCGGGGGTTCAATCAACTCTATTTATCTTGGATCAGCACTAATGTATAACAATCACCAGATATATATTTATATGTGTAACTACCTGTGACTGACTCTACAATTAAGTCATTTTTATCAGATCTACTTTCAGATATACCACCTTATATTGCTGGTCCTTTTGTTTTTTTATGGGAGGTCCTTGTGGTTACATGGTGACCCTATGTGGGCACCCACCTTTCCATCCAGCGGGGAGGTTACACTGCAGCTCCATCCAGTAGGGATCTTTGATAGATCCATTTGTTTGTTCGGTTATGTATTGTACATTGACCATTGCAAGTATGTTTACAAACAGCTTGTACAGCACCTTGATATATGAAAATAGATTTTTATTTATTTAATTATACTATGATATCAAGTGACCACTTATATTTGTATTATAGAAATGGAAAATTACCCAGTGTCTCCCCTGAAGACGGAGCATAACTCCGAAACATGATGGGATGCACCAAAGAAATTCATGTGGACTGACCACCGTATATCTCTCGCAGTACCTGGGATGTAATTTGATACAAGTTGGGTATTTGTTCTATGATGGTTTGAATATATGTACTTACGCAAATATTGTCAAAATTGTTACATGTGTCTTTCATTAGGGCCCATTTTTTATATTTGTATAAAAAAGTGGCGTTGATACCTTTTAAGTAACTTTCCTCCTTTTGTTTGTGGATGCCCCACAGATGCTCAATAGGGTTTAGATCTGGAGACATGCTTGGCCAGTCCATCACCTTTACCCTCAGCTTCTTTATAAAGGCAGTGGTCATCTTGGAGGTGTGTTTGGGGTCATTATCATGTTGTAACACTGCCCTGCGGCCCAGTCTCTGAAGGGAGGGGATCATGCTCTGCTTCAGTATGTCACAGTACATGTTGGCATTCATGGTTCTCTCAATGAACTGTAGCTCCCCAGTGCCGGCCATACTCATGCAGCCCTAAACCATGACACTCCCACCACCATGCTTGATTGTAGGCAAGACACACTTGTTTTTGTACTCCTCACCTGGTTGCCGCCACACACGCTTGACACCATCTGAACCAAATAAGTTTATCTTGGTTTCCACAGGACATGGTTCCAGTAATCCATGTCCTTAGTCTGCTTGTCTTCAGCAAACTGTTTACAGGCTTTCTTGTTCATCATCTTTAGAAAAGGCTGCCTTCTGGGGTGACAGCCATGCACACCAATTTGATGCAGTGTGTGGCGTATGGTCTGAGCACTGACAGGCTGACTCCCCCACCCCTTTAACCTCTGCAGCAATGCTGGCAGCACTCATATGTCTATTTCCCAAAGAAAACCTCTGGCTTTGACGCCAAGCACATGCACTCAACTTCTTTGGTCAACCATGGCAAGATCTGTTCTGAGTGGAAAATGTCCTGTTAAACCGCTGTAAGGTCTTGGCCACCATGCTGCAGCTCAGTTTCAGGGTCTTGGTGATATTCTTATAGCCTAGGCCATCTTTATGTAGAGCAACAATTCTTTTTTCAGATCCTTAGAGAGTTATTTGCCATGAGGTGCCATGTTTAACTTCCAGTGACCATTATGAGAGAGCAAAAGCGATAATACCAAATTTAACAAACCTGCTCCCCATTCACACCTGAGACCTTGTAACACTTACGAGTCACATGACACCGGGGAGGGAAAATGGCTAATTGGGCCCAATTTGGACATTTTCACTTAGTGGTGTACTCACTTTTGTTGCCAGCGGTTTAGACATTAATGGCTGTGTGTTGAGTTATTTTGAGGGGACAGCAAATTTACACTGTTATACAAGCTGTACACTCACTACTTTACATTGTAGCAAAGTGTCATTTCTTCAGTGTTGTCACATGAAGAGATACTGTACTCACTTTTGTGAGATACTGTATATATATATATATATATATATATATATATATATATATATATATATATCAACACAAGAACTTGATAATCCCAAACTGTTCACAAATATATATACTGTATACCTGTATTTACAAACGTTAGTTTCAAAAATTAGTTGTACTTTATTTAAAAAGTAAAAATGTATCTGTATTCACAAGTATGCACAGTATGTTTTTTTTTCTTTTACAGTAAATTAACACATTTCTGAAAAAATGATAATTGAAGCACACTGTGCCATATTGACATTTATATAGTAATTATATAGTAGTAGCTAGTCAACTCATTTCAAATAGGATTTTAACAAAGCTGAGTTTAAGGTGGAAAACTACATCGTACCTTTTCAACCTCAAGATATAGAAATGTTGTAGACATTTTTAGTGAAAGTTTTATATATGCTTTTCGGGCATTAAATTGTTAACTTACTTTATAGCTTGAAAATTCTGGGGATCGTCAGTGGGTGGAATTTATTGGACACTTTGACAGCTCACCCTAGGGTGTTACTGACAAGCCAAGGGTTTTTTTATCAGGGGAACCTTTAGGGGGCCAAGGTTGAAAAAATGGAGAGGTTGACTGAAATTTCCTAAATCAGCTTGAACAGCACAGTCTGAATATACAGCATATAGAATTTTCTAGTACCACAGTTACATATTTTTATTATAGTTGCATATATGTTCAAATCTTGTTAAGACAACGGGGTTCAATACGCTTATGGATAGCTATGAAACAGTATTTTATAAAAATGTACTAAATGGGAAACATGATATGTTCATTATACAGTATCTAACAAAAGTGAGTACACCCTTCACAGTTTTATAAATATTTTATTATATCTTTTCATGTGACCACACTGAAGAAATGACACTTTGCTACAATGTAATTTAGTGAGTGTATAGCTTGTATAACAGTGTAAATATGCTGTCCCCTCAAAATAACATAACACATAGCCATTAATGTGTAAATCACTGGCAACAAAAGTGAGTACACCCCTAATTGAAAATGTCCAAATTGGGCCCAATTAGCCATTTTCCCTCCCCGGTGTCACGTGACTCGTTAGTGTTAGTGTTACAAGGTCTCAGGTGTGAAAGGGGAGCAGGTGTGTTAAATTTGGTGTTATCACTCTCGCTCTTTCACACTGGTTACTGGAAGTTCAACATGGCACCTCATGGTAAAGAACTCTCTGGGGATCTGAAAAAAAGAATTGTTGCTCTACAGGAAGATGAAAAAAAAAAAAAAAACAAATGTCACCTGCCCCACCTATATCTGGCCTTTACAGTAAGGAGCACTGGAAGGACAGACGCATGTCAGACAAAAACCATAGAATTTCCAAGCTCAACTTACTGACCAGCTTGTGACCAACCAAATTAACCTGGCTAACAGTATATGTTAAAAACAGAGGTTTGGTTACACAGATTTGCAAATGCATTTGTAAGCTGCAGGCCGGCGGCAAGGCACCCAGTATACTGCAGGACCTACCTCTGTATAAGAGTCTCCACTATGGAAGCACATGCATTTAATGGATAGATGTAGGGCAGATGACTGGAGGAGCCCAACCCTTCTTAAAGGTTCAGAAAAACACTGGACACCCAGCACATTGCGCAATGGTGGCTAAGGTGTCAGTGTGTTGCCTCACCAATATATCAGCAATAAAAACAAATGTCACCTGCCCCCACCTATAACTGGCCTTTACAGTAAGGAGCACTGGAAGGGCAGACGTATGTCAAACAAAAACTAAAGAATTTCCAAGCTCAACTTACTGACCAGCTTGCAACCAACTGAATTAGCCTGGCTAACAGTATATGTTAAAAACAGGGGTTTGGTTACACACATTTGCAAATGCATGTGTAAGCTGCAGGCCAGCGGCAAGGCACCCTGTATACTGCAGGACCTATCTCTGTATAAGAGTATTCACAATGGAAGCACATGCATTTAATGGATAGATGTAGGGCAGGTGACTGGAGGGCCCAACCCTCCTTAAAGGACAATTATAGAATTATAGGTGGGGGCAGGTTTCATTTGTTTTTATTTTTGAATGCATGTGCTTCCAATATTGAATATAAGTCCATATATTAAGCAAAATCTTCAAAGATCCAGTACCGAGCACAGTGTTTCACCTCCAGTGCAAGGCAACAGGTTGGGTACTTTTACCAGATCGCCGGGACCCCTATCTCTAGTGAGGTCGCACGAGCATGCAGATCATACCCTCTGCCTGCGGGCTGCTCAGGGAAGAAAGTGATCACTGTATGAGACCCATTACCACTGAATGACCGGACGGACTGATTGCTCCATATACCTAGCAGAGGGTTTGATCTGCTTGCTCGTGCGACCTCACTAGAGATAGGGGTCCCGGCGATCTGGTAAGAGTACCCAACCCATTGCCTTGCACTGAAGGTGGAGCACGGTGTTCGGTGATGGATCCTTGAAGATTTTTCTTAATATATGGACTTATATTCAATATTGGGGTTCTCTCTATCTAACTAATTTTCTTGGACTCTGCAGAGAACTTTTATGCACAGTTCACATATGTGTACTCTTGGATCTATTATATCTGTTATGTTATGTATATGTATCTTTTGGATTATTATGAATTGCACAGAGTTGGTTTTGTCACTTATGGTAGCGCGACAACTTTAGATATAATTGTGTTTGCTGTGTTTTTATCCCATAGTTGTGTCGCAGCTTCTATCTCGTTGTCAAATTTTTATTATTTGCATTTAGCACTTTAAGCGCAGTATAACCCCTTAATATTTGAATATTCAGAGGTTGTCTTTGGGAAATAGACGTACGGGTGCTGCCAGCATTGCTGCAGAGGTTGAAGGGGTGAGGGGTCAGATTGTCAGCGCTCGGACCATACGCCACACACTGCATCAAATTGGTCTGCATGGCTGTCATCCCAGAAGGAAGCCTTTTCTAAAGATGATGCAGAGAAGAAAGCCTGTAAACAGTTTACTGAAGACAAGCAGACTAAGGACATGGATTACTGGAAACATGTCCTGTGTTCTGATGATACCAAGATAAGCTTATTTGGTTCAGATGGTGTCAAGCATGTGTGGTGGCAACCAGGTGAGGAGTACAAAGACAAGTGTGTCTTGCCTACAATCAAGCATGGTGGTGGGAGTGTCATGGTTTAGGGCTGCATGAGTGTTGCCAGCACTGGGGAGCTACAGTTCATTGAGAGAACCATGAATGCCAACATGTACTATGACATACTGAAGCAGAGCATGGTCCCCTCCCTTCACAGACAGGGCCGCAGGGCAGTATTCTAACATGATAATGACCCCAAACACACCTCCAAGATGACCACTGCCTTGCTAAAGAAGCTGATGGACTGGCCAAGCATGTCTCCAGATCTAAACCCTATTGAGCATCTGTGGGGCATCCTCAAACAGAAGGTGGAGGAGCCCAAGGTCTCTAACAACCACCAGCTCCATGATGTCATCATGGAGGAGTGGAAGAGGACTCCAGTGGCAACCTGTGAAGCTCTGGGGAACTCCATACCCAATAGAGTTAAGGCAGTGCTGGAAAATAATGGTGGCCACAAAAAATATTGACACTTTGGGCCCAATTTGAACATTTTCATTTAGCGGTGTACTCACTTTTGTTGCCAGCGATTTAGACATTAATGGCTGTGTGTTGAGTTATTTTGAGGGGACATCAAATTTACACTGTTATACAAGCTGTACACTCACTACTGTACATTGTAGCAAAGTGCCATTTCTTCAGTGTTGTCACATGAAAAGATATAATAAAATATTTACAAAAAGGTGAGGGGTGTACTCACTTTTGTGAGATACTGTGGGGTTTATTTACTATAGCACCATGGGGGAACAAATGGTCACAAACAAATAAAATCCCTTGAAAACGACTAAATCTAGTCAGAAAAGGTATTCACTAAAGCCCTGAGGGAGAAAATAGTTGCAGAATCAAATTCACTATAGCACCCAAACAGCAGTGACTGACTAAAAAACTAGTCGTGGTAAAAGCAAGGGAATTGCACATGGAAATAATGTTTGGAGCAAGTCTGAGAAGAGATAAATACCCCATCTCTTTACACCTAGGAACAGAGCACAGCTGAGCACAACTGAGCATGCTCAGACACAAAACAACCCTCAAAATAACCCTCATGGGAGTTATTCCTTGAGTTGTTAGTAAATACCAAAATGTGACTTATTTTACACACATCTTTTGGGAGTGAAAATGAGGGTTATTTTGCCAAGTGCAAGTTTCTGCCATTCATTCTAATGGTACAATTGTTACTTTATCAAATAAATCCATTTCATGTTGAAAAGAAATG